>OZ020182.1:31040554-31212231 GCA_963971135.1 Stenus bimaculatus | reverse complement strand
GTCGAAACGTCGGCATTTGAGTAATAAAGTGCATCAGAAAAAATTGTTCGATTAAGCTGTTTTCTTCACCCAACAAAATTTATAATGTGTTATTTATTTAGAATTATTTACATATACAATTCATAAGTTCGTATATGTATATTTTATATATAAATAATAATTTATTATTAATGTAAAATATCGCCTGTGTTATTTACATTAGACATTTAATGTAAAATATACCTACATAAATTATTTACATATATTCTTTATGTAAATAATTCATACATATATATGATAATAAAATAAAATAACTTATTAGAAAAATGTATGGAAGTTGGAAGTTGACCCAATTACTTGCATGGCTGCAAACATAAAACTATTAAGAAATATACTAGGTAATAAGTAATCGCAACTTACATAAACGTATGTCAGCTTCGAAAAGTGGGTTATACAGTTGCGTAGAATCACCACCCGTCATATCAAAAATTGTAAAGGTCATTAAAACCACGCTCAATGGAACTGTATAGAAGGCAATTGCTTTTGAACCTGATTTAACATTATCAGTCCAAATAAAAGGAGACCAACAAGATTCTAACATAAGCATTTTTACTGCTTACACCTTCCTTATTACCTTAAATATATATAAAACAATCTCAATTGTTTACCTGTGGTTAAAAATTAAGGGCACGCCCAAATAAAAGGCTAGGAAAACGTTTGTGAGATTACATGAAAATCAAAATAATAATTAAAGATCATAGAATGAGTAATTACCACTGAGCACTAAAGAGGTCAATAAGCCAAGAACTCCAAGTCAAGAGTTGTGTTTTTTTACACACTTTTGCTCGAGCAAGTCTGAGCAAATCGATTGCTCAGTTAATTTTACCTTGTTCTTTTTACGCGCTCAATTCGAACTGAGCTGAACAATTGCTTTCCCCTTTCCCCTAACTGCACCTGCTGTAAAGGGGGCTCAGTTACAATCATTTGCTCAGTTGACGATTTGTTATCTGTCGTTTTGAATTTTCTAACCTCTAAAAATAAGTAGTGTTTTCATAGGAAGTTTAGTTATTAGTTTTATTGAAAATGTGTGAACATTTATATGGAAACACCAATAATTACAATACAGTTAAAATTACTGACCCTTAAACTAAAAAATCTTATGATGTCGGAGTAAGTGCAAAAGATGAAAAAGGAGCTGAAACAGGTAAAATAAAAATATAAGCACTTTAAACAAAGTTTTCAAATCTGGTTTTGTAGATGCTAAATTTTACATGCAGTTGTTAAATCACTGCATAAAACAATATTATCCTACAGTTGAACACAATGATGTTATTGTTGAAGATACAGAGCCTAATGAGAGTGAGACTATTTCAAAAAAACACAAGGATACTTGGACGTTTGAGAATACAACACCAAGGAAAAAGAAAAAAGTTTGGCAGAATTTTATTGTATATATTCTTATAATTAATAGAATAAAATATTCATTTTCAAGTAAACTTTAATTTTAGTTTGACTCAGCTACATGCTCCAGAAAGTGGAGAAATTTAATAAGGACTAGGGAAAACAAATAATAAACAATAACCTTAAAATGACGCGTCCTGTCACTTGTCAAACGATTGAAATTTTATGCTGTTTTTTTTACCTGACTCTGCTCATTTAGAGCGTGTGATCAAATTGAACTGAACTGAGCTGAACTGAACAAAATGATGTAAAAAAACACAACTAAGGATACAGGTTAATATACAGGGTGCTTAAAAAATCACAGGAATTGTGTATTTTTGCTACAAACCACTCCTTACTACTGTAGTTGTAGTAAGCTGTAGATTGTTGAAGGTACTTATTTTTGAAATCGACAGAACAATCGTTTATATGAGGACAGTGTTGGGAAAGCTGTAATCGGTCAAAAGGCAATCTTTCTTTGCCAAATGCAAAATAAATGATAAAACATTATTTAGGTGGGTGATTTTCTCCTCTATACTTTATTTTTTATAAATTAAATTTATCATTATTTACCACCATTCTAAATAAAATATCTCAAATTTTGTTTTTTCATTCTAAATCTAAAATTTCTGCATTTTTTTATTCATTCGTAGATTTCCTCTTGTTTTATATTTTCACTATCAATATCTGTTCCCACATATCTACATTGTTCTACAAAATTATTATTATTATTATGTATTATTATGCAAGATATGCATTGTATTAAAAATTGTTTGTAATACGACGAGCGAATTTTACTGCAGCGCCCCCTGTGGCAGTAATTGGCAAAAAATACAGGGAACGTCAAATATTTGAATTTAAAGTTTTGTGTATTTATTCAAAATTCTTGTTATGAATATTACAAATATTAATAAGAGAGCATCTCATACTTCTTGTTCTGTTGTTGGATGCCAACAAACTATTTCAACACAAACAGAGATATAAAAGTTTATAAATTTCCTTGAGAATCTTATGAGGTAAAAAGGTTAGGTTAGTTTAAAAGCGATAAAAAAAGTCTTAAGCATAAGATTTACTATTATATTAGTAGTATATTTGAAATTTTTATTGTATTATTTATTCTAGGCCTGATGTGGAGTTTGGGAACCAAAAAAACACGATGTAATTTCTAATGTGTTTTGTTTTGTTGAAAGTTCATTTAAATTTAACACTTTATTTTTGGATTGATTGTTGGTAATAACTGCTTTAAATAAAAAACTTCTTTCTACTAATTCTGTTTCACTGTAAGTTTCATTAGTTGAAATCCCAAAAGAATGAAACACACAGCAAAAAAATCAAAAATTAAAAACAGTGAAAATATCAATCTAAAAATTACGATGGTCATGTTTGTCCGATTTTAGTAGACTGATTTTAAGCATTTTTTGAAATACCATGGTATTTCTGCTTCCTTGGATAAACTAAAGTTACTTCTTATTTTTTAAAGGAAACATATTTTTGAGTGTTTGTCCTTCCTTATATTTTATTTCGTCACATTTTGCAGTCAGCTTATATTCCAACCACAAGCAACCTCAGTTTTTATTTGTTGAGCTGTCTTTTTCGTTTCTTTTAAACTCAATAATGGCCAGCATAAAAATGTTCACTAGTTTTATGGTCAAAATTTTTTGGGGAAATTCAAAATAAATCATTTTTCCATTTATAGCTCCAGCAACAAACTTCTTTAACAAAACGAATTAACTTTACAACAAAGATTTATTTTGATTCCCTGTATTTTTTGCACCGAAACGCCGCCAGGGGGCGTAGTTTTCTGAAAATATATAACTTATTTTGAGGAAGACGATTTTGAACACGTAGTTTAGGAAGGAATTCTCTTAAGTAGGTACCTACTTTAAGTTTACATTTTGACGAGTTTTCGAAACTAACAGTAGAAACAGAATCCCGCTATGCATTATCTAGGAGCGCGGAATAAGAGTTGTTGTGATAGCTGAACACTAGTGGGGTGAAACCAATACGCATAGAGCTTTCTGGTCAACAGGCTGTGAGGAACGCAATCAAACGCCTTGCTAAGATCTTTGAAAGATGATGATGATTTCACCAACCAGAGCCGAGATTGCGTCCTCTGGGGATTTTCCTTCCCTGAAACGGTACCGGTTGTTATTCAATAGGTTATTTATGTTGAAGTGGTTGATCATTTGCTCATAAAGAATTTTTTTTTAAATCTTTGAAACAACCGGAACCAGCGATATCGGCCGATAATTATTTGGCTCATCAGAAGGACCTTTTTTGTGAATAGGAATTATTATCGAGATTTTTAAACAGACTGGGTACATATTTTCTTCTATGCATCTAGTTATTAGGTTGGTAAGTGGACTCATTATCGCTTCTTATACATCTGAAATTAGATCGACGGAAAAATTGTAAAAGTCTCTACTCTTGCTCTTTTTGAGGTCTTTTATAGTAGCTCGTACCTTTTGTTGGGATACCATTTTGAATTTAAAGTATTCTACAGGGTTGGTGGTGTTTGTGTACTTGCATGTCAGAATGATAGCATCGAAGTCAGTTTCTGGAATTGATTGAGCTAGATTAGACAGTATATTAACAAAAAATTCATTAAGGTCATCTAAGGTTAAGTTGGTCTCGTGTTTAACATTTTTTATTGATATATTTCTTTTTATGTTACTGATGTCCCATGCAGCCTTTCCGCTGTTTGAGGAGTTTTTTATATGTTGGTTATTAGCATTAATTTTAGCTTGCCTTATGGCACCCTGGTAATGCCGCCTGTAGGAGTTTCTAATTCTGAGAAGTTCCCTGTCATAGTCTTTTACATATGCTAAATGTATAAGTTCGAGAGTAAGTTTCATTTGATTAAGTTCCTCGTTGTGTCAGGGTATAAATGTCTGTTGACGTCCTCTAATTTTACATTTCTTTTCCGGAAATGACAGCTTATAGTAATTGACAATGTTGTTGAGAAAAAAATATTTTTTTTTGTATCAATCATAAATAAAAGATTAATTGGTAGAGGTATATTTCCACTGGCTTATTCGAAATATTAAATAAAACAATTGAATTTTAAATCGACACTTTGTGCCAATATATATTTTATTATTAAATGTAGATAAAATACATAATATGTATATAATTTTAGAACATTATATAATTAAAAAAAATAAAACAATCTATAAAATATCAAATTTGGACGGCTTGCTTTTTTTATCAACTAATTTATGACCTTATATACAAATGTTTTACATGAGTATTGTATTATACAGTAGTTGAAACTTAACTAAACTCTTTTTACAATAGTACACATAAAAGGATAATGCGATTTATGACACTTTTAACTGTTAATCGAATATGTTTTAACCCATATTTATTGTCACAATTAAAAATCAGATCAACTTATAAATTATAAATTTTTTAAATAAAATCAATAAAGTAATTTGAATAAACATTTGATATCTGGAGCGATTTATGTAAAATTTAAGTCGAGAATAAAATGTTAAGTCAATCGATTGGTAAACACCTACCAAGTAAATAAATGCAACTGTTTTTACTCTCGCAAATAATTTTTGAAATATTAAAGAAAACAAATTGACGTTCTTGCTATTAAACACCAGTAATATTAAAGCCATTTGTACTTTTTTTAAATAGCAAATTTATATTTCGTAAATAACTCGAATGAGTTAAATTATGGTGCAATTCTGTGTAAAACCGTAAGTCTTTACAGCAAAAATCTGTAAGGTTTCTCATGAGTTATTATGGACGGTTCCATGGTTACCTTACAGATATTACAGGTTTGCACAGAATCGATACATTAGTTTGTAAAAGTATAAAAATTTTACTAATTTAAGGCCATAAAAGTTCAATATTTGGAGATTGCAGGTGTTCAAAAATTTTGTACTGTGTGTACACCACTAACCAACAATAAATCTAGAAAAATTGATTATTAAAATACTGAAGCAAAAAGCAATTAACGCATGTACTTACGTTGTAAGTCATCCACAGCCAATTAACAAGAGTGTAAAGAACCACATCAAGCAAAAATAATGCATTAATATAAATTTGTGATAACAACTTTAAAAATACTAAAATTATTGTGAAAAACGTTCGATTCGTCTAAATGTCTATTTTGAAAAATAAAACTTTTGATGTTTTAAAATACCAAATTTGTAACTTAAATATTTGTGATCAATATAAAATAATGGATTATATTTTTATAATTTAAACACCAAATATATTTTTGTTTATGAAATACTTTCTTGCTCTTTTATACAGTAGTAGAAAAAAGTAGAGCAACTTTTAATACAAAAGTCAATTCGCGATTTTAGGAAAGAGCTCTCCCGTCGGCGAATTTATGAAACTATAAAGCTAGTACAAAACGTCAGTAGGAACTTTGTCAATTTATACTTATTAAAAATGTTGTAAAAAACCAATTAGGACGAATTTAATCTGTATTCGCACATAGAAACATGCAGTTCTATACTTCCTTTGAAAGTTCATTAATTTGCCACAGAGGGCCAACAGTTTGGGGAAGAGGGTTTTAAAGTTTTTATGTCTAAACTACCCACTATTCATGGAGCGTATTTAAAAGGAAAAACGAACCAAAATTTCTCATCGGAGGTCCATACCGTAGAGGTGCACTCCCGCATGGTGAAGATACGCAATAATAAAATACGTGTACCTTACATTAATCTAAGGGGTAAATCGTTACAATCATTGGACTCCATGGTGTGTCGGTTTTTGGAGTCATCAGACCTTTGATGAGAGGCAAAGATATGTACATCAAAGAATATCACGAAGAGAAATTTATGAGGCGCGATACAACATCTTTGAAACCTGTTAATTTCCAAAGAAAAAATGGTGAAAAGGTAGTTTCGAAAAAAAAGTGTCGATGTTGATGAAAAACGGTGAAAGGATACGAAGACCTGGGGAGATGTTAGTACATGTTGATACATTTTTTTAATTTCTTTATTTATTACGTTATGTTATTTACTATAATATTTTAGTAATATTTAAAACCCCGTTTTTATTTTTTAGCATGCTAGAAAAATAAGATAACTACCAATAATACCTCTTTAAGAAGATGTTGATAGTTGCAATCAATACGCTATCCAGATTAGGTGATGAATACTCATAATATTATGTTTAAATACATTATGTTAAAATAAAGTAGATAAATATCAAATCCTTTTGTTTTCTTTAATACTTCCAAAATATTCAATTCCTTTTTAAAAGTTTATTATTATTTAACTCATTGTCATATAATTTTAGTCGTCGTCGTACTAATCCCTTGAAAGCCAACAATTACCTTTAAAATGTATTACCTGGTTTTCTTGATTACTTTATAGGTCTTAACAATGTCTCATATTCATGAGTTTAATTTTTATAAAATGTATTTAATATTTAAATCAAACATAAAACAAGTACTTATTTCGGAATGATTGTAGAGGTGATTTACATTTTGTAATTTTACATACTTAAAAATTAAAACTCCTTTTTCGTTAAAAGTACCTACATACTTAATTAATATTTTAATCTTATGTAAAATATTATATACCCATCATCTACAAGATTTTGCATTTTGAAGTATAAAATTATTTATTGAACTAGATCTATTCAAGATTTTTTCTTAATTTTCTGAAAATTCAAATTTCGTTATTTTCCCAAAATTTTATTACATCATTACAAATATTACAGGAATGTCAATATCATTAATTACCTCATTAAATTTCCTTGAAAATATAAATTGAAACCTACTTGAAGGTTTAGACATCATTATCAAAGGACTGTGAAACCCTCATTAAATTTAGTAAGTACCTAAAAAATTGGTTTATAATCTGTAACGTCACAAGTTTCTAAATATTTATTGCGAATTCTGGTTTGCACATTGTTAGTTGTGAAAAACTATTTTCCGAAGAAGTTACTTGATTATTTTTTATGGTACTTTGTATTTTGTTGACATGGCTAACTTCTTCGAACGCAAAACAATTTCCGAACTTCTGAATCATTTCAAGATGAATCTATTAACTGATCGGATGTGGATCAAGTACACACCCTAACTCAAAAATAAATTTTGAATTTATTATTACACTCACTTGAAGCATATCTACTAAGTCAGTTATTATTATAATCAGTTAATAATAATAATAATCTCAAGAGGCACCTGGATGAAACTATTTTGTACATTTTAATTCCAAAAAACACATAAACACTGGGTAGTAAAGAACTTATTTACAAATAAAAACAAATAGGTATTAATTACTAACCTTTTGTATAAATTGTAAAAAAAATTGGCCAACCATATTTTTTTTAGGATAATGTGTGTTATAATGTTGACATGATATTTGTTCATATCTTTACTAAAATATTTAACAAAATTTGAATAATTATAGAATTCCATGGTTCAACAAGTTGTTTTAGGGATTTTAAACATTCGATGTTGTTTTTTTCTGAAAAGAATCATTGAATTGGTGAAGAGAATTCCAAGCTAAACACAATTTTGATTTCTACAGGGAAAGAATTTGAATCATCTTTATTATTTATTTTTGATTCCTAATATTTATTGGTAAAAAAATCAAGCTTATTTAAAAAAAATTTAAATAATCATAGAATTCCATGGTTTAACAGGTTGTTTTAGAGATTTTAAACATTCTATGTTATTTTGAAAAGAATCGATGAATTGGCGAAGAGAATTTTGAGACTCTCTTCTCAAATATTTTAAATTTAATAAATTTTGAATGTGAGTATTAATGATTCTACAAGTATTATATTATTATATCTTTTATTAAATAATTCCCAAGCTATATTATAATTAAAGTCAGTAGTTTCTAAGGAATATATTATATTTAAAAGTTCTTCTTTTAATGAACTTCTTAAATAAAATATTTTTTGACAGTTAATTTTTATTATTGTGTATTATACACATGAAAGAATCAGAAAATGTTCTCCACTTTGTAAATGTTCCATCAAAGAATGGTAAATTCATTTCAGGTAATTTGACATTTTCAAATTTAGTAGATTTTTTTGACTGACACTTGTCATTGAACTAGATTGAGTTAATGATGCAAATTATTAATAATATTATTAGCACTTTCTAATAATTCATAATAATCGTGTTGAAATTTTTCATATTTAGCTAAATTATAAGTATATTGCTTCATATTTATCAAAAAATTTCTGAAAACTTATTAACTCCGACCTTTAACTTTTCAATATCATTATTTAAGTTATTGACATTTAAATTATTTACGAAATTTGAAAATTATATAATTGATTTTCCAATTAAATTCGTTTTTGAATGAATAAATTAAGACTTGCCTCTTCCATTACTAAATATTGTAAGAAAATTGTCTTACTTTAATTACTTCGTGAATATTTCTTAATTGATAGATTTCAAATCCTCTCAACTCCTGTCAAGATTTTTTCTTTTTTAAATAGGAAACTGGAACTCAAACTGAGAGAGACTCGATCCACTTGAAAACAACAGAAGGAATCTCCTTTTTGTAATTATTAATATTTTTTTGAAACACCAAAACTTTTCCACCAAGAAGAAAAATTCAAACTCAATGATTTTAAGATTCGAAAGACCAAAGTATGTTAATCTTTAATTGTATTAACATTAATTTGTATTGATTTGTATTAACAATACAAATAAAATTATTGAAAATAGTGTTACTTGTAATGAAAATACTGCGTGTTATTATTATTTTATTTTAATTATGACATTGCTATAACAATTACAACATTAAAAAATGAAATAAAAATCTAGTTAACAAATAAATATTAAAATCGTAACACATATTAAGACAATAAAAAAACATTTTTAAATGTGAAACCACATATTTTCGCACATACATACTTTAGAAACATTTTTACAGAAAAAAAGTATATTTACTATAAAATAGTTATTTGTGTATTAAGAGCGCAAAGTTGGTGTTTGCCGATTGAAGCGCATGCGATACCAAAAATCAACGGTATCTGCGATAGAAATATTTACTATAAAAATGCATAAATATTAATATTTAATCGTACCTTGTTATATAATATACTATTTTTTAAATTAAATGTCATATAATATACACCCATCAACTATTTTGGGGAATGTACCCGGAATCCGCACTACTCCTGGTGGGTATGGGTTTTTTACGGTGGCTACTATTACTGTATTTATGTCACTATCAGGTGTTATAGGATCGTCGTCGAAGCATACCTCCCTATGGCATGAGTCCCCGCACTTGTTACATAGGTAGATCTCATTCCTATGTGTATGATGGAACGTTAATCGGTTGATCTGGTTCATCTCAAATTGATGTATTATCGTATTAAAGTAACACGATGTGCATGTAAAATATTTGAATACCTCAGGGAAATTGGCCATCCGCACTCCTACTATCACAAACTCAGAACAGTAGGTTCTGACAGTATTTTCGATAGGGTATCCCCTTTCGAAGTATGTATCTACATCTTCATACCTGTCGCTATTGTAAATCACCCGTGGTATGAATGGTAGTAATTCACACCCTTCTATTGGCACCATTATTATCTCGATACTCTGTTAGCACACTTCAATCACTAAACAGTAAATTTAAGTGAGGTCTAACAAAAGTACTACTCATTATATAGCAAAAATGAGTTACGTCATAAATTAGAAATCGTACTAAGCCCTTGATTGACCATAATTACAATCCTTCAGCATTTGTTTAGAAAATGTTTAGATTTAACATTACGTTAACATTAAATAATTATTTAACTATGAAATTAAAATATTTTATATTTAAAAAAGAATTAAGTCATAATTTTAGTTGGCCTACTAAACACTTGAAAACCAAGAATTACCTTTTCTGGTGCAATGTATTACCTGCTTTTTTTATCAGTTTATAGATCTTTACAATGCCTCATGTTCATGAATATATATTATAAAATGTATTTAATATTTAAAACAAACATAAAAAGTATGTACTTATTTCTGAATGATGTTAGAGGTGATTTACATTTTGTAATTTTACATACTTTTACTTGAAAATTAAAACTCTTTCTTCTTTTTTAATTCCTTTTTTTTAAGTATATTATTAACTCATTGTCATATAATTTTAGTCGCCTTCGTACTAATCCCTTGAAAGCCAACAATTACCTTTTCCGGTAAAAACTATTACCTGCTTTTCTTGATAACTTTATAGATCTTTACAATCTTTCATATTCATGAGTTTAATTTTTATAAAATGTATTTAAAATAAACATAAAGCAAGTACTTATTTCTGAATAATTTTAGAGGTGATTTACATTTTTGTAATTTTACATACTTTTACTTGAAAATTAAAACTCTTTTTTCTTTAAAAGTACCTTCACATTTCATTTCATTTTTTCAAATAATTATTTAAATTTTAAACTTATGCAAAATATGTATACTCATCATCTACAAGATTTTGAATTTTGAAATATAATTTTTTTATAATATAAAAATTGTAGCTTTTTCAGAGTTTTATTTTTATATTATAATAATAACAGACACAAATCATCAAAGAAAATAAAATTCTTATTGAACCAGATTCAGATTATCTCTTCAAGATTTTTCTTATTTTTGAAAATTAAAATTTTTATTTTTTAATAATAACAGACACAAATTCATCAAATAAAATTTTTATTGAACTAGATTCAGATTATTTCTTCAAGATTTTTCTTATTTTTTTTAAAAAAATCAAATTTCTTTTTTTAATCCCAAAATCTTATTACATCATCACAAATATTCCAGGAAGGTCAATGTCATTAATTACCTCATTAAGAGAAGGCACTTAACGACCCTCATTAAGAGAAAGCTTAACGACCCTCATTAAGAGAAAGTACTTAATGACCTCATTAGCACTAATGAGAAGAAAGTGTCACTATACTACTGTTGTTCCTATCCTCGTGAGTTGCCAGAAAAATACTTCCACAAGTAAGCGATTGACTCGATATCCAATTTCAGGGTGCCACTCTGCTTTAGAAACTTCGCTCAACTTCTCACAAAATGTTCGAATAGTCGATTAATCGCGAAAAACGCAAAATTTATTTGTTGGATACAAAAAATTTTGACTATCCTACCGACTGCGCCAGTTTTCTTTTGACGAGAACGACATCAGTTTTTAAAAAGAATTTATTTATTTACTTTAAATAAGAACTTTGTAAATTATTATTTTATTAAATTATACTGTGACGCCCCCGTCTTTCGTGCTCATTTTAAAAGTCTCGGGCGCCAAATTTTAAAGAGTTGTTTCTCTATTATAAGTGTTAGCTCGCCGGATCCAGGTGTTCAAAAATACCTTGAGATAGTTAACAGATTTATTTACAATATTTACAATATATATTAGATAAAACACTGCACCGATTTCTTCACTGCACGGCAAGATGGAAACCCACTTCTGCTCAGCTTCCGTGCGATGATTCAGGTCCAGTCTTAAATCGAATCTGCTGGTGACCACAGGATTTCGTCTAGCGACTGGATCTGGAACTCTGTAAATAGAAGGGCAGGTTGTCTGTCAGGTAAACTCACAGCCAGACAGGAAAGGTCGGATTCGGAGGTCTGTCAGGAAAACTCGCAGCCAGACAGGAAAAGTTCGGATGTCTGTCAGGAAAACTCGCAGCCAGACAGGAGAGGTTTAGGAATCTCAAAAGCGTTCGGTTGGTCTTCTCAAGGAGAGCTCCAAACGATCTGATGAAATCAAGCTGCTTCGCTGCTTATGTACTCGATAGGTCGTGGTGGGAGATGACGATGCGGTGCGCGCTCAGCTAGCGCGGTTGGAGTGGTGACGCGAGCGACTTAAGTTTACGCGGCCCTCGGTTGGTGTACTGGCGAGCGTCCGGATTATTTAAAATAATTAATAAAATAAATAAAATAACTTAAATGTGAGGGTCTCACATTACACGCCCCTTACTTTCAAAAAAAATAACTGGATTATTTTTTTGTATCCTAAATACGGGTGGCGCCCGAGCAGGGACCTTCTGGAAAGACAGAGAAGACCGACGACTGAGTGAAGATCGATTGGGGTTTTTCCACCACCATCGAAGAAGGCAGCAACCGACCCGAAATGGATCCCGTAGATGCTGTACGAAAATGGAATTTGCAGTACGATGGAACATCCGACCCGATAAGCTTTTTGGAAGGTTTGGAGGAACTACAGTTTTGTTACGGGGTGAGTGACGAAAACTTATTTAAAGCACTTCCACTATTATTTCGCGGCCAAGCAATTTTATGGTACCGAAATAACCGACACGAATGGAATGAGTGGAAGAAATGCCTTCAAGACTTTAAATCGTTCTTTCTACCACCCGATTACGAAATGAAAATGGAAGACGAAATCCGCCAAAGAAAGCAGCGTCCCACCGAGAAAGGGAAAGATCTTAAACCTACAAGCATTATTATGGAGACATGGAAAGTTTAGCTATGAAAGGCAGCTAATGTACCTGTATCAAAACCTGCGACCCGAATACCGAATGGCAATTAAACGCTGCGATTTTAAAACTGTATCCGAGCTTAAGGAAGCCGTTATTCAGTGGGAATTGCTGAAAATGGAATTGGATATGGAAAAAAAGAAGAAGTCACCGGTAAGCACGATCCAAAAGGAACAAGATCGTAACTACGCGGTATGTTGGAGATGTGGGCAACAAGGGCATCGACGGGAAAATTGTAGAAATCCGCAGAAAATTTTTTGTTCCCGGTGCAACAGAGAGAACGTGTTATCTCGGGACTGTCCATGTCCTAGTAGGAACCCGGGAAACTTCCGTCAGGGCGGTCAGGATCATGCCGGTGGCCACCGTCCTCAATAAAACCAGACCACCGACCATTTCTAAATATAAAAGTTGAAAACTTTTGTTGTGCAGCCTTAGTAGACACTGGATCCGAAGTTTCTTTTATTCGAGCCGATCTACTGAAGGAATTACCGCCAGATCAAGTTGAAACTTTTTCATCCGCTTTGAGTATTAGCCTCGCCGATGGAAGTTCTACAAAGTCCGGAAAAACCGCGTGTCTAAACTGGACCTTCCACGACGAAACCTACCGAGATAATTTTTATGTTTTACCACAGCTCACTGCACCAGCCTTCATAGGCATGGACATATTAGGACCTAGAGGTGCAATTGTGGATACATCTAACCGAACCGTATACTTACAACGAAACACCGTAAACCCGATGCCAATAGTTGAAGTAGCAACCATGAGCTCCGACACGAGAAACGAAGAGGAAATGTTAACCAGTTTCCTTGATAAGGAACTGTCTTTGTTTCGAGAAATTACCGGAGTTACTGATAAAACTGTACACCATATCCGCCTAACGGATGACCGTCCGATCAAACAAAGGTATTACCCATTAATCCCGAAAATGCTGCAAGCCTTAAACACAGAAGTTAATGAGATGCTGCAAAACGGAGTTATCGAACCATCGAATAGTCCTTGGAACTCGCCAACGGTACTGATACCGAAGAAAGATGGTAAACTTCGCGCCTGCATTGATTTCCGGAAATTAAATGAGGTGTCTGTTAAAGATGCGTACCCGTTACCACAAGTTCATGCCATTCTCGACAAATTGCGTAACGCTAAATACATATCTACTCTGGATTTGAAACAAGGATATTGGCAGATACCGTTAACTGAAAGCAGTAAACCGCTCACCGCATTTACCGTGCCAGGAAGAGGATTATTCCAGTTTAGAGTAATGCCTTTGGGCTTCACTCCGTCCCTGCTCGGGCGCCAAATTTGTGACGCCCCCGTCTTTCGTGCCATTTTAAAAGTCTTGGGCGCCAAATTTTAAAGAGTTGTTTCTCTATTATAAGGGTTAGCTCGCCGGATCCAGGTGTTCAAAAATACCTTGAGATAGTTAACAGATTTATTTACAATATTTACAATATATATTAGATAAAACACTGCACCGATTTCTTCACTGCACGGCAAGATGGAAACCCACTTCTGCTCAGCTTCCGTGCGAATATTCAGGTCCAGTCTTGAATCGAATCTGCTGGTGACCACAGGATTTCGTCTAGCGACTGGATCTGGAACTCTGTAAATAGAAGGGCAGGTTGTCTGTCACAGCCAGACAGGAAAGGTCGGATTCGGAGGTCAAGCTGCTCCGCTGCTTATGTACTCGATAGGTCGTGGTGGGAGTTGACGATGCGGTGCGCGCTCAGCTAGCGCGGTTGGAGTGGTGACGCGAGCGACTTAAGTTTACGCGGCCCTCGGTTGGTGTACTGGCGAGCGTCCGGATTATTTAAAATAATTAATAAAATAAATAAAATAACTTAAATGTGAGGGTCTCACATTACACGCCCCTTACTTTCAAAAAAAATAACTGGATTATTTTTTTGTATCCTAAATACGGGTGGCGCCCGAGCAGGGACCTTCTGGAAAGACAGAGAAGACCGACGACTGAGTGAAGATCGATTGGGGTTTTTCCACCACCATCGAAGAAGGCAGCAACCGACCCGAAATGGATCCCGTAGATGCTGTACGAAAATGGAATTTGCAGTACGATGGAACATCCGACCCGATAAGCTTTTTGGAAGGTTTGGAGGAACTACAGTTTTGTTACGGGGTGAGTGACGAAAACTTATTTAAAGCACTTCCACTATTATTTCGCGGCCAAGCAATTTTATGGTACCGAAATAACCGACACGAATGGAATGAGTGGAAGAAATGCCTTCAAGACTTTAAATCGTTCTTTCTACCACCCGATTACGAAATGAAAATGGAAGACGAAATCCGCCAAAGAAAGCAGCGTCCCACCGAGAAAGGGAAAGATCTTAAACCTACAAGCATTATTATGGAGACATGGAAAGTTTAGCTATGAAAGGCAGCTAATGTACCTGTATCAAAACCTGCGACCCGAATACCGAATGGCAATTAAACGCTGCGATTTTAAAACTGTATCCGAGCTTAAGGAAGCCGTTATTCAGTGGGAATTGCTGAAAATGGAATTGGATATGGAAAAAAAGAAGAAGTCACCGGTAAGCACGATCCAAAAGGAACAAGATCGTAACTACGCGGTATGTTGGAGATGTGGGCAACAAGGGCATCGACGGGAAAATTGTAGAAATCCGCAGAAAATTTTTTGTTCCCGGTGCAACAGAGAGAACGTGTTATCTCGGGACTGTCCATGTCCTAGTAGGAACCCGGGAAACTTCCGTCAGGGCGGTCAGGATCATGCCGGTGGCCACCGTCCTCAATAAAACCAGACCACCGACCATTTCTAAATATAAAAGTTGAAAACTTTTGTTGTGCAGCCTTAGTAGACACTGGATCCGAAGTTTCTTTTATTCGAGCCGATCTACTGAAGGAATTACCGCCAGATCAAGTTGAAACTTTTTCATCCGCTTTGAGTATTAGCCTCGCCGATGGAAGTTCTACAAAGTCCGGAAAAACCGCGTGTCTAAACTGGACCTTCCACGACGAAACCTACCGAGATAATTTTTATGTTTTACCACAGCTCACTGCACCAGCCTTCATAGGCATGGACATATTAGGACCTAGAGGTGCAATTGTGGATACATCTAACCGAACCGTATACTTACAACGAAACACCGTAAACCCGATGCCAATAGTTGAAGTAGCAACCATGAGCTCCGACACGAGAAACGAAGAGGAAATGTTAACCAGTTTCCTTGATAAGGAACTGTCTTTGTTTCGAGAAATTACCGGAGTTACTGATAAAACTGTACACCATATCCGCCTAACGGATGACCGTCCGATCAAACAAAGGTATTACCCATTAATCCCGAAAATGCTGCAAGCCTTAAACACAGAAGTTAATGAGATGCTGCAAAACGGAGTTATCGAACCATCGAATAGTCCTTGGAACTCGCCAACGGTACTGATACCGAAGAAAGATGGTAAACTTCGCGCCTGCATTGATTTCCGGAAATTAAATGAGGTGTCTGTTAAAGATGCGTACCCGTTACCACAAGTTCATGCCATTCTCGACAAATTGCGTAACGCTAAATACATATCTACTCTGGATTTGAAACAAGGATATTGGCAGATACCGTTAACTGAAAGCAGTAAACCGCTCACCGCATTTACCGTGCCAGGAAGAGGATTATTCCAGTTTAGAGTAATGCCTTTGGGCTTCACTCCGTCCCTGCTCGGGCGCCAAATTTGTGACGCCCCCGTCTTTCGTGCCATTTTAAAAGTCTTGGGCGCCAAATTTTAAAGAGTTGTTTCTCTATTATAAGGGTTAGCTCGCCGGATCCAGGTGTTCAAAAATACCTTGAGATAGTTAACAGATTTATTTACAATATTTACAATATATATTAGATAAAACACTGCACCGATTTCTTCACTGCACGGCAAGATGGAAACCCACTTCTGCTCAGCTTCCGTGCGATGATTCAGGTCCAGTCTTGAATCGAATCTGCTGGTGACCACAGGATTTCGTCTAGCGACTGGATCTGGAACTCTGTAAATAGAAGGGCAGGTTGTCTGTCAGGTAAACTCACAGCCAGACAGGAAAAGTTCGGATTCGGATGTCTGTCAGGAAAACTCGCAGCCAGACAGGAGAGGTTTAGGAATCTCAAAAGTAAGTTTCACTTATAAGTGATATATTTAAGTGACACATTTCATAATGTGAGTAAAGGCCCTGTTACTTTAGGCTGCTTTACCAGCTGCTGGCTGCTGCTAGCAGCGTAGTGTCAACCCATCGCTGAAGCTCGTAAGGGCGCGTTTCAGTAATGAACACTAATGCCCACTACCACGACCACAAAATTTTCCCGTTCCACTAGCTCAAAAGGTCAGCATTCAACAAACAACCACGGAAACCATCGATGCACGAAAGAAAAAATCGCGGTCTTATTTTGCGGTCGTCGTGGGCTTTAGTGTTCATTACTGGAACGCACCCTAAGTAGTAGCCGGCGAATGATTTATCAGCCGCTGTCAAAGTAGCACATGTCAACTTTTAACCCATTTACGTTTTTTTATTTCTGATAAAATTTGTCCAGAAACTTCGTTTACCTCTAATCTTAATTATATAATTTTTGCTATGGATGCATATTTTACTTAAAAAATGTGCTAAAATAACTTTTTGAGTCGCTTCCAGCCGCTCATGATAGCCGCTGTCATCTGTAACAGGCAGCGGATGCTAAAGCACCCTAATGTGACAGGGCCTTAACCATTTATAACTGCCATTTTTTATTTATTTTAAAGTCCACTTCAAATTTAAACCGAAATGGTGTAACCAGCATCTAACTTTTATCTCTAATTAAGAGGATTGGGAGTAAAGCCTAAAAACTTTATATTTTTTAGAATATTCGAATGATGAAAACACTAAGTGTGAGTGCTGTAAGATTTTTAAAAAACACTATGTGTTAAAGGGATGTGGGCACATGATGTGTGGTCAGTGTTGCCATACTTTGTGCAATTTGCGTCAGTATGCAACATGTCCTTTCTGCAAATCAGAGATTGCAGAAGAACCACTTTTTGTTTACTTTTAGTTTATTATGTTTTTTACTAAGTATCAATTTTACGTTTTTTGAAAAGTATGAATTTTACGTTATTAAATATTTTTTTATATTTTTTTATATTTTTTTATATTTTTTTATATTTTTTTATATTTTTTTATATTTTTTTATATTTTTTTATATTTTTTTATATTTTTTTATATTTTTTTTATTTTTTATTAAATATTTGATTTTTATGTTAATAAAATATTTGAAAATTGATTTATTTATCTATTTATCGCATTTCATTCGAATATTTAGCAAACTAAAAATGGTAGATGAAATTTCTATTTATATTAATAATTTGCATGAAAATTCGCAACTTAGCCCTAACCTAGCCTACCTCGTAACACTTAAAATAAGAGAGATTCCCATACATATTTTACATATAGCCTCGAAAAATGGGAACCCTGTATATTTATTTATTTTTTGCATAGTAAATGAAATTAACTATTAGGCGGTTTTACTTTAGGCGCAAATACGGTTTTGTGCATTTTTAAATTAGGCCGTTTGGCTGTTATGCGCTTTTACTTTAGGCGCAAATACGGTTTTGCACTTTTTTCAATTAGACCTTTTAGCGTTATGCGCTTTTACTTTAGGCGCCAATACGGTTTTGTGCCTTTTTAATTTAGGCCATTTGGCTGTTAGGCGCATTTACTTTAGGCGCAAATAAGGTTTCGTGCATCTTTAAATTAGGCCGTTTAGCTGTTATGCGCTTTTACTTTAGGCGCAAATACGGTTTTGTGCTTTTTTCAATTAGGCCTTTTAGCTGTTATGCGCTTTTACTTTAGGCGCAAATACGGTTTTGTGCTATTTTCAATTAGGCCGTTTAGCTGTTAGGCGCATTTGCTTTAGGCGCAATTACGTTAGGCTACAATACTTTAGGCTACTATACAGCGCACCAGTTTGAGCTACTATTTTATTTAGGCAATCAAATTCCTCTGTACTATAAGCAATAGTTGAGATATTTTCTGCTCGTTTATCAGCACTAACATCATAAAAACATATAAATCGTTCATAACAGTTATTGTTATAAACATATCGGTAAATAATAGATAATTGACTGAGATGGGTTATGTCAGAAGTTTCATCTATTGAAATTGCAACAAATGGTGCCTTACTGATTTGGGACTTGACTTCTTTCATCACTACGTCTTTAATATTTTCAATCAAATCGTTTTGAATGTCGTTGGAAAGACCCACGAAAACTGTTGAATTTTTTAAATGATTCTGCAATTTTAAATCTAATTCTGATAGGGCATATATAAATTCGGTAAAATTTCCTCTGTTTAAAGAGTTTCAGTTCTCGTCACGGCCTCGAATCGCTATTTCTTGTTTTGCCAAAAAATTTAATTCTAATTAACCGCTGTAATATTTCTCTGTTGTCACGTACTGTTTCATTTTGCTTTTCAATTTCTAATTTAAATTGAGTATGTAACTGAGAATCTATTCTTGAACGGCCAAATGATTTAAATAATACCCACGCATTTATATGGTCTTCTGAGCACTCATGCCTTGCTATAGATTTATATAAGTTATTTAAATCAGCGAAACCTTTTAAGCAATTACTCCATACTGATTCCTTATTATTGAAAAGCAAGCAAGACCAACAATACAATTTTTGGAAATGTTTACTGCCGCAAAGCCTGGTGTGTTTTTTTACAAACCAGAATTAAATTTTCGCACTACTCCCGATTTTTCAACCGAGGTTTCAATTGATGGTAATTCGGGTAATGGTCTACCTTTCTCAATTAAACTCATTTTATTTCCAAAACCTGCTTATGAACAAAACTTACCATTTAGGCTAAACAGGATGCCTTTGTTTAGGCAAAAAATAAAACGCATTAAAAAGTACACTTTCATTAATAGATTCTACTCTATCAAAAATAACTAAATAAATTTTCACTTATATAAATTTCTTAATCCTAATTTAATAGTCTATGACCATAAACACTAAAAGTGATATGCAATTACTCAAAATTTAATTGAAATTATAAAAAAATTCATTGGTCAACATTGACATAAAACCAAAAATAAATTAAGGCTTAATTAATACATATAAAAAAAATAAAAATTAAAACCAATTGGATATGGCTTGAGTTGTGGTACCAAAAGTCGAAGAATATTTTAAGTCTTTATTTTACACCAACGTAGAATATAGATCTATACCCCTTAAAGAAGCTGGCTGAATAAAAACATGTAAATACGCTAAATTGGGGACTATTATATTTTTAATAATATTTCCGGGAATTAACATTTGGTCGGTAGAAGAAAGCTTTTACGGAGATTTGGAGGATAAATAGTAAGAAAAAAAAAGAAGTTTTTCTTACTAACATTTGGTCGTCGTAAAGCAATTTGGGTTACTCTTTTTTTTTAGGCGTTTGCGACTTTTTCAAATGAAACATCTGTGTCGGTATTTGCAATTGCTATCGGAATATTTTTTTTTATCTCCAAAGTCAATACCGACCTTAGTGCAATTAGTCGGGATTAAGCAAAGGGCGGAAGTTTACAACCTTATCGTTGGAACCCAAAGTCCTGCGTCCCTAACGGCAAGCGCCCTAAAGACAAAAAATATAATTATCCAAATCCATATTTTGTTTCATGTTATCATACGGGTAGCACTCTGAATTTAGGTAAACTTTAATGTTTTCGATATTCACATGATCAAATTGAGACATATTTTTATTGGCGGTATCCTTTTTATTATTTTGAAAAGCTACGATGACGTAACGGGGTTTTTCCATATTTGTTAAAGTTTTCACACTCCATATTTCTTTTCTCGTATTTTTTAGTCCCGGAAGCTCCAACAACTGCCATTTTCGGAAGGGAATTTTTATTGAAACATCCATATTAACTTTTTGAAGCATCTGAAGTTTCACCTCATCATTTATCATAACGTGGGAAATTCGCCATTCTAATTTATTTATTTGAAATTTAAAGTTTTCAGATCCTTTGTAAGCGTTTAAGTCCGTCATAGAACGAAGTAATACCAATTCTTGTTTCGCGTTGATGATTATTTTTTTATAATCCTCACCAAACCCCATAATCATTTTTAAAGGAATGCAAGCAAAAAATAAGTCTTTTTGTTGAAAATGATTTTCCATATGTGGACACCATCCGGTCAAATTTAATACTTTAGATTCTCTTTCCCCGAAGGAAACGTAACCTTTCATCGTTGATGTAATCCCAGGATCTCTAATTTTGTCAACCTCCACCCCATTTAGCTCGTATCTAATTTCTTCAAATAAAAACAAATACGAATTATTTATTAATTTAAAGTCCAAAGTTTGTCCTGCTTCAGGTGTTGGTTTTTTTTATTATTCCCTCGAGGTAAATGTAACTCTCACATGGTAAAGTGTACAAGTCTTGATTTTGAATTAATATTCTTATTTCATCATTATTTTCAAAATTTTGCGTCCTGGGCAAGTATGTGTGATATTCCTCTTTTACGATTGTCTCATCAAAAGAAATATCGTTAAATATTTTAAGTTTTGACATGATAGCCGAGACCTTTTAACAAATTAATACTTTTTAGTGTTAACCGTTTTATAATTTTTTTCTTACTGGCTGTTGCAGACTCTTCTATCAGCGTTTTATGCTCTTCTTCTTGGACAAATACTATCCCCATTATTTTATCTTAGACCGTTCAATTAATTCAAGACGAACAATGATTTTTTCGTTTCTAAAGTTAACCAGCTCTCCGTTTTGGTCCAAAAGTCTAATTGTTATATTATCAATGGTTTTCGTATTTACTGATAAATATGAGATATTATTAAGTTCAATATTTATGGCAAATCCGGGATCTACCGATGGAAAAAACTCACGCAACGTATGACCCGATTTATCATCGTAATATGACCCCGAAATAATATTACATTCAATTCTCACACTTGAAACTTTAATTATTTCAACCGGTTGATCAGAAACGTGCAATTTGTTGGCTTGAAGAATTTGTTTACCCGAAAATCCCAATAGTCTTCCTATCGAATCTGCTGGTTGAAAATCCACGTCATATATACTAAATAATTCGCACTGTAAAGTATTATTATTCGGTTTTAGGCTAAGCGACTTGTCCGGATCTGGAGCGTTTTTGGGCATCAGCGGGCAAAATTAAATGTCTTCGCAAATATTTTTCTATATCAGTTATTTCGTAGGAACCGGTTGGGATTTTAATTGATGACGATCCAAAATAAAACTTATTACAACCTTCTTCTATGTTAGGTATCGTATTGAACGTATGAAATGCAATAAGCCCCAAACAATATTCGGCAGAATTTAGCTCAATTGGTGGGTAATAGTTTCTACTTAAAACAGACGTGTTACCTGTTAGTGTGAAAGTACGAGACATGACTAAAAGGACATTGATAAAAATACTTTATTTATAATAAAAATTCGATACATAAATGACCGCAATTGTACGCATTAAATTTCTGATATTTATCGTGATTATACATTATTTAGTAGGAATGGTGTCAATATTGTACTTGTCCTTATATAATCAAATTTATTATATCACGTTAACTGGTTTCGGCGTGAGCCATCTTTAGAACGTGAACGTCAATTACAAGAAATAGAAATAACGGGTGTCATAATTTTCAAAAGGTTATCAACCATGTGCTTTTCAACCATAAATTTTGACTAGAGATGTAATATTCTACCTTCTTCCACTGTTACTAGTTCGACGAACTTTATAAATTACTTTGAAATTTTAAATAATAATGATGATGCATGCGAAAATTTGAAAAACGTAAAAGAAACAATGGAGCTAAATTAATGAAGGAATTTTAGTCTTCATGTACTGTTCATGGTGAAGGATGATAGATGAATGAATTAGAATATTACATCTCTAGTCAAAATTTATGGTTGAAAAGCACATGGTTGATTTTGAAAATTATGACACCCGTTATTTCTATTTCTTGTAATTGACGTTCACGTTCTGAAGATGGCTCACGCCGAAACCGATTAACGTGATATAATAAATTTGATTATATAAGGACAAGTACATTATTGACACCATTCCTACTATACTACCTCTTTATAATGGATCACTCAAACCTAATTCTATACATTATTTCTCTACCCCCAAAATAATTTTTAATTTCTTTAGGTGGTGGTAAGTTACCAAAACTGTCAAAATATTTAACAATATTGCCTTGCTTTTTGTATGCTACCCAATGGGTTCCGGGTCCCGAGTAATTATCCAAATTCACAATTCCACTTTCTCTAAAAAATGGTTTATCCGGTAATTTATCTCGCATAAAAACACCTCTAAAGAATTTAATCTTATTTTGTTTGTTAAATTTCAAAATGTCTACATCACTAAGTGCTCTACGGGGTAGTTGACTTAAAAGTTTTTTGAATTACGAAGATAAATTTAAAATCCCTTTCGATATGGCTTTAAGTAGAGTCCTGTTCCTTTTTTCCCCAAGGCTATTGCTTCCATCGCGTACAGCAGCCCTAGCCGCGGCTAATGCAATATTGGTCCCCTCCTTTAATAAGACTTGTGTTTGCTTACTTTTATTGTTTTTATGCTTGAGTCCTTTAATTGCATATTTTGCTTTTTTTACAACACCACCAGTAAAAGAACGATTTTTGGCATTTTTGTTACAGGATCTTATACCCATACCCATACCCAATTTTCGCTTTACTTTCATAGCCGATGCTACAGCCAAGGCACTCGCTTTTTCACCAAATTTTGCATCTTTTGATTTAAATCTCTGCCATGCAGCCTTTTCTAGAACTTTATCTGCCTTATGACGCTCACCCAAATCCATGTTTTGAGAATAGGAAATATCGTGTTCTTTACAAGCCGCGTCCAAAGGATTTACGCCGAGGTCTTGTCGATTTAATCTTTTCTCCAATTTTGTACCAGGTCCGCAATACTGATATCCGGGAATATGCAACTCAATCGGTAATTTATTTATTAGCGAGTTGATGATTCCTCTTCCAACGTGTGAAGCTATTTGACAGATTTTTTTATGAAACAATCATTATATATAGATATGTCGATACTCAAATTGGCTAGTACGATGGAACCTGTAAAACAAAAAGATACCCTGGCGGTGATAAACTTAGATGAGTATGTGGGTCAAGGATTAAATAAAATAAAGAAGAAACATGGCAATTTATTGCCAAACTCGATTCGAGCAATAATATGTGGTCCCTCGAATTGTGGAAAAACGAATGTTATGCTTAGTTTAATCTTTGATCCAAATGGTTTAAAGTTTAAAAATATATACATGTATCCAAGTCATTGTACCAGCCCAAATACCAGTTACTTAAAGAGGTTATGTGCTCCTTGCCTAAAATTGGATTTTTTGCTTATTCGGAGAATACCGAAATTATTAACATAAATGATGCCGAAGAAAATTCGATTTTTATTTTTGATGATGTGACCTGTGAAAATCAACAGAAGATGAGAGATTTTTTTTCTATGGGTCGTCATAAAAGTCTCGATTCGTTTTATTTGTGCCAAACTTATACCCACATACCTAAGCATCTTATCAGAGACAACGCAAATTTCATCATATTATTTAAGCAAGATGATTTGAATTTAAAGCATGTTTATAATGATCACGTGGGTGGTGATATGAAATTTGAAGAATTTAAGGAATTAGGCTCGCAATGTTGGAACGAGAAGTTCGGATTTTTTGTAATTGATAAGGAGAGTGATGTTAACAAAGGAAGATATAGAAAATATTTAGACAGATTTTTTACAAAACTTGTTAGTAACAATTAATCCTTTATCGAAACAAGTCATACGAAGACCTGATAAAACCTGTTCAAGACCTGATAAAACCTGATAAAACCTGTTCAAAAGCTGATAAACCCTGTTCAAAGCTGATAAAACCTGTTCAAAACCTGATAAAACCTGTTCAAAACCTGATAAAAGCAGATAAAAAGCTGATAAAACCTGTTCAAGGTCGTACACCTATTTATATAATATTGATAATATCTTGCTAAAATGAATAAGAAAGGCGTTGAGGTTAAGAAAAGTTTAATTAAAATTCAAAGCGACATTAGGAAAAAGGTCCTTGCCTTAAAATTAGGACGATCTGATGCAGAAGAGCAACTGGCTAAATCTTATAAACCAATCTTAGAGCCATTAAAAAGAATTTTACATCAGTCAGATAAAATTTCAGTTAAAGCTGAACCGAAGGAGGATCCGAAAGAGGAACCAAAAGAAGAAAAATTGGAAGCGAATAATGATGAATCATCAAGAAATTATAAACGAGAAGCTACTTCTAACAAATATAAAGCACCTGTTAAAACACCAAAATTGACAGATACTGTATATGAGGATGTGGTACATGATGATTTGGATGATTATGTATTTGAGGAGGAGAGACCATTCTATCAATCATATCTTGAAGATGTAAGACCTGAAGTTTATGATCAGTTTTTAGAACAATTTGATGAACTTCCGAAGCAGTACATTAATGGTTTAATGAAAGATACACAAGATGAATATGATACTACCTATGGCATTATATATAACCCACTTACGGAAAAATGGCAAATTGGAAAATCTAACATTGTGTTAAATGGTGCAGATTTGATTATTGAAAAGAAGATCTACAAAGGAACCCCAGGTCTTTATGAACTTTTATTTAAGAAAGATCCTGAGGGATTTAATAATAATGATAAAGAAGCATATAAGGAAATATTGGAAAAGAGTTCTGCACTGAGAAGAAACGGTGATCCAAGTCAGCAAATTAAAGGTTCAAAGTCTTACAAATATAAAAATATAATAAGACCTTTATTTGTCGAACCAACTCTTCGAAACCGATTTCGGACTTACGGCGGTCCTACAACAAGTGCATCAAGAAATAGAATTGGAACCGGCTTTTTGAAATTAACATAAAAACCATTGGAATATGTTTACTGGGATGACCCTAATGAGCTGGTAGATCGATTGTATTTATTACATGCGTCAAGAGGGGTGGGCAATAATTCTCATGAAAACGAAATTATTAGAATTGAGGAAGAACTTAGAGAGGCAAATTTAATTTTATAATTCACATAAATAGGTGTGCTAAGTCAAAAATATCCAGTTATCATTTATGACTGAAATCATGAGCGTCGATAAATTTGGACGTCACCTAAAAAATATTAATTCGATAAAACCTGGTCCTACAGGTCCAGGCTCTTTGTTTACCAGAGATGGGAATTTTAATCTTGAAAACAGGCGATTAACAGAACTATCAACACCAATCGATTCAACGGATGCTGTAAATAAAAAATTCGTTGATGATTTAGAATTAGAAATAATAAGAAAAATAAATAACTTATATATAAACTACTTTAGAAAATAAGCATAATGAAAATATAAACAATATGTTAAAAGATGTTAATAAGTCCATGAGTAAGAAGATTTCAAGTTCTGAGATAAAAATTAATCAGCTTATAGCAAATTTAGAGAAAACTCTCGACTCAGTTTCAAATAAACTTCTCTATCAGATGGATTCAAAAATTGATAAGAGTATAGCAGAAATTAAATCGTACGTTCACAATCAATATTTATATCAAGAATAATGAGCGACGTGAAGCAAGATATTGTAAATGAACTTCATAAACCGGCTAGAAAAAATTTCAAAGACGAAGAACAATTATAAAGGACATTGATGATTTATGGCAAGCGGATTTGGCTGAATTTCAACTTTACGCACGGGAAAATAAAGGATTCAAGTATATTTTGGTTGTTATTGATTGTTTTTGTAAATATTTATGGGCTGTTCCTGTAAAAGATAAAAGTGGATCCACCATAACAAACGCGATGATAGCAATATTTAAATGGGGAGAAAACCTTCAAATTTGCCGACAGATCAAGGCAAAGAATTTTACAATAAAAACTTTTCAGAAGTTATGAAAATCAACGGAATAAATCACTATTCAACATTTAGCATCATGAAGGCGTCCATTGCTGAACGTGTTATTCGCACATTAAAGGAAAAAAATTACAAACACTTCAGTTTAGCTGGAAAGTATAAGTGGTGTGATGTTCTGGTCAAAATTATCGAATCTTACAAAAATACTAAACACACAACAATAAAAATGAAACCTGCTGACGTTTCAAAGAAAAATGAATATTTTTTATTATATACAGTTTATTCTCATATAAAAATAGCCGGTCGTGGTAAACTAAATGTTGGTGATGTCGTAAGAATTAGCAAGCAAAAAGCGGTTTTCGACAAAAGTTATTTGGTAAACTGGACCACTGAGCTATTTCGTGTAAAAAAAACGAATACAACCAATCCAATAACGTATTTATTAGAGGATATGCAGGGCCAACCCATAAAAGGAGCATTTTACTCGGAGGAATTACAAAAAGTTAAACATGAAGATGCATATCTCGTTGAAAAAATTATTAGAAAAAAGAATGATAAAGTGTTTGTCAAGTGGCTCGGCCTTGATAAAACTCATAATAGCTGGATTAGCAAAAATAATGTTTTGTAAAGGAGTGTTGAACTTAATACTTTTAATTTTATTAAATTTAAATAATTTATTATGATAAATAATATTAAAAACAAAAAATGTTTACTTACCGTGCTTTATTTTAGTTAGTAAGTTATGGTGAATAAATTTAAAAAATAAAAAAATAAATAAATTTAAATATGCATTTATTTTTAAAAGACAAAAATAGTACCTAGATTAAAATTAAATATAAAAATTAAACCTTAAAATAAAATAAACATATTTAATACAAACGATTTGTGTGCAAACTTAAATTTAAGAGATCCTGAATTTTTTTCTTTAAAAATGAATTAAACTTAATATACACCTCGCACAAAAATGGGCCCAGTTGCTTTGGATGTTCACCACGTACTCGGTGAGGGTGATAACATCTTCCCCCTTACTGTTGATAGTATTTATCATGTTCGGCACGAAGAATACTAATTCGTTAAAGGTGCTATGATTGAACCGAACAACATTTTCGTATCCAGTTTTTGACATTAAAACAACTGGCTGGAAGCTGTTGAAGGGATCCACTCCAAATCTAATCACCTTCGATCCGCAGATGTTAAGAGGGTGGACTTCCTCAAATAACAGCCTCCTAGTTTCATATTTGATCCCATCCTAGACACATGCGCGAGATGCTAATCTCCCTTATCAAAAAATAAAAAAAAAATAATAATAATAATAATAATATTTATTATCCAACAGACACGAGGTCCTTTTACAAGATAACATAAAAATGTACACACATTAGATGAAATGTTTAAGGAGAAATATACAATAGGTATACTATAAAATATAACAAACATATTGATAAGACTGAAAATTAATAAAATATATACACATAAGTTTTTCAAATAAATATTAATTACAATAAATATAAAACTACACAATTCACACACTATTACAATCTTGATGTCTCAAACACATATTTTTTAAACTGATCGTAGTTTAAGCCAAAGATGTCACTGGTGTCCTGGTGCTCATTATAATTCCTACACAATTTTTGAATTGGAGAGTTACTATGATGGTACGTGTTCGGCGTTGAATAGCTAAAAGTGTCTGGCTTCCATTCGAGGTACATGAAATTGTAGCTGCTCAAACATTACTGGATCATCAATTAAGTTGTTAACAAGTTTATATATATAGCATTTATTTATCAATTGGTGCCTTTCATGTATTGTCTTGTAGTTAAGTTCTTCTAATAATTCTTCATAAGAAATTGTGCAGTTCGGGTATTGTTTATGGACAAAATAGTATAAATACTTTAGGAACCGTTTTTGAATTGATTCCAAAGTATGTCTATGATTCTGCTGATAAGGTGACCACACTATGGAGCAGTAATCCAATTTGGAAATTATGTAGGAACTAAACAAAAGCTCAAGGGTACCAATCGATGTAAATAATTTGCAGTTTCTTATGATGAATCCCATTAAACGTAAACAGTCATTTACAAGACCGTTGATATGATGATCGAATTTTAACTTTTCGTCAAAGATTACTCCCAAGTCTTTTAATTTAGTTTCTCTCTTTAACTTGGTATTATTGATTTGGTAATCATAAATTAAGCTTCTTGTTTTTCTGGTGTAGGTTATGACATTACATTTACTAATGTTTAGCTTTAAACAATTTAAATTTGCCCATTCTAAAATATGATTAATATCTTCTTGTAGTTCGATGCAATCTTGAATCGACGTTATTCGCTTATATATTTTGAGGTCGTCTGCGTAAAGTAAGTACGGACATTTAATAACTGATCCGATATTACTTATGTATATTAGAAATAGTAGAGGTCCCAAGTTTGATCCCTGTGGAACCCCACTAGTGGGAATATAACCCTCAGACTTTAGATATAAGGTCAAATGCCTTGCTAAAATCAGTGTATATGACGTCAACTTGCTGTTGAACGTCCATTGCACTTGATACGTATTGGGCAATATTGCTAAGGTTCGTACAAGTCGACCTTTTTGGGAGAAATCCGTGTTGAAATACAGATAGTTCAGAGTTTACACTAAAAAGAATATGGTCGGCTAAAATTGATTCAAATAGCTTTGAAAAATTGCTAAGAATAGCAATTGGCCTATAGTTCGTAACGTCATTTTTTTTCCAGACTTAAATATGGGGCAAATTTTCACCTCCTTCCAACAAGTGGGAAATACCGATGTAAGCAGAATTAAGTTGAATAAGTAGCATAAAGGTTTACAGAGAACAGGAGCACAATCCTTTAATAAAAATGATGGAACGTGGTCCAAACCCATTGTCAGTTTGTTAGGCAACTTTTTAGCGTATTTGATTATGTCCTCTTCCGTTATATAAAAATCACCAAGTTTACTCGTACGTTTTTCGACGTTTGAGTTGGACGAAGCTTGCGAGTCAGAGTAAACCATGTTAAAATAAGCGGCAAAATTATCAACAATTGTTTGAGGTTCAAGACATCGTTCACACGCATGATATCCACTATACCCTTTTTATGCATTTAATAAAAGCTCTTGCAGGACCATCACACGTAAAACATTTAATTTTTACTTTAAACAATTTAGTTGCAAAACAAAAACCTTCATTAAATAACTTAGTTAATTCACCAATGAATTTATTTAAGTATTCATCTACTCTTGGTTTTGAAATGCCTGAAAATGTAGTGATGAAAAAATGTCTTTTAAATAAATTTTTCCTAAAATAGGCCAAAATTGATTCGACGAGCTCTTTGAAGTTGGTATACCATCAATATTAAAAATTATTTCCAGATAATTGACTTCATCGACAAAATTTAAAGAAGGAAAGGTCCCCAAAAAAACTAAAAAGTTGTTTTTCAAACCAAAATAATGGAATTCTCCATTTGAAAAATATTCAATTTCAATTTTTCTGGGAGTATTGACAAGCGTTCTGTAGTCAGACGGTAAATTTTCATGGGGGAGAAATTGTTTTAATCCCTTTAAGAGGGTTGTACACTGAACTGCATTAACAGAATTCTCTATCGTCGATTTTAATAAGAAATCTATCAAAGTATTCGATTTGTTTACACAAACATCATTGGATTCGTCTCGAGATTGGTGTACAGATACAGTTTTATTTTCAACAGAAGGTAAGGTATTTTGTAATGTGAGACCTTCACATTTAAGTTATTTTATTTATTTAATTAATTATTTTAAATAATCCGGACGCTCGCCAGTACACCAACCGAGGGCCGCGTAAACTTAAGTCGCTCGCGTCACCACTCCAACCGCGCTAGCTGAGCGCGCACCGCATCGTCAACTCCCACCACGACCTATCGAGTACATAAGCAGCGGAGCAGCTTGACCTCCGAATCCGACCTTTCCTGTCTGGCTGTGAGTTTACCTGACAGACAACCTGCCCTTCTATTTACAGAGTTCCAGATCCAGTCGCTAGACGAAATCCTGTGGTCACCAGCAGATTCGATTCAAGAGTGGACCTGAATCATCGCACGGAAGCTGAGCAGAAGTGGGTTTCCATCTTGCCGTGCAGTGAAGAAATCGGTGCAGTGTTTTATCTAATATATATTGTAAATATTGTAAATAAATCTGTTAACTATCTCAAGGTATTTTTGAACACCTGGATCCGGCGAGCTAACCCTTATAATAGAGAAACAACTCTTTAAAATTTGGCGCCCAAGACTTTTAAAATGGCACGAAAGACGGGGGCGTCACAAATTTGGCGCCCGAGCAGGGACGGAGTGAAGCCCAAAGGCATTACTCTAAACTGGAATAATCCTCTTCCTGGCACGGTAAATGCGGTGAGCGGTTTACTGCTTTCAGTTAACGGTATCTGCCAATATCCTTGTTTCAAATCCAGAGTAGATATGTATTTAGCGTTACGCAATTTGTCGAGAATGGCATGAACTTGTGGTAACGGGTACGCATCTTTAACAGACACCTCATTTAATTTCCGGAAATCAATGCAGGCGCGAAGTTTACCATCTTTCTTCGGTATCAGTACCGTTGGCGAGTTCCAAGGACTATTCGATGGTTCGATAACTCCGTTTTGCAGCATCTCATTAACTTCTGTGTTTAAGGCTTGCAGCATTTTCGGGATTAATGGGTAATACCTTTGTTTGATCGGACGGTCATCCGTTAGGCGGATATGGTGTACAGTTTTATCAGTAACTCCGGTAATTTCTCGAAACAAAGACAGTTCCTTATCAAGGAAACTGGTTAACATTTCCTCTTCGTTTCTCGTGTCGGAGCTCATGGTTGCTACTTCAACTATTGGCATCGGGTTTACGGTGTTTCGTTGTAAGTATACGGTTCGGTTAGATGTATCCACAATTGCACCTCTAGGTCCTAATATGTCCATGCCTATGAAGGCTGGTGCAGTGAGCTGTGGTAAAACATAAAAATTATCTCGGTAGGTTTCGTCGTGGAAGGTCCAGTTTAGACACGCGGTTTTTCCGGACTTTGTAGAACTTCCATCGGCGAGGCTAATACTCAAAGCGGATGAAAAAGTTTCAACTTGATCTGGCGGTAATTCCTTCAGTAGATCGGCTCGAATAAAAGAAACTTCGGATCCAGTGTCTACTAAGGCTGCACAACAAAAGTTTTCAACTTTTATATTTAGAAATGGTCGGTGGTCTGGTTTTATTGAGGACGGTGGCCACCGGCATGATCCTGACCGCCCTGACGGAAGTTTCCCGGGTTCCTACTAGGACATGGACAGTCCCGAGATAACACGTTCTCTCTGTTGCACCGGGAACAAAAAATTTTCTGCGGATTTCTACAATTTTCCCGTCGATGCCCTTGTTGCCCACATCTCCAACATACCGCGTAGTTACGATCTTGTTCCTTTTGGATCGTGCTTACCGGTGACTTCTTCTTTTTTTCCATATCCAATTCCATTTTCAGCAATTCCCACTGAATAACGGCTTCCTTAAGCTCGGATACAGTTTTAAAATCGCAGCGTTTAATTGCCATTCGGTATTCGGGTCGCAGGTTTTGATACAGGTACATTAGCTGCCTTTCATAGCTAAACTTTCCATGTCTCCATAATAATGCTTGTAGGTTTAAGATCTTTCCCTTTCTCGGTGGGACGCTGCTTTCTTTGGCGGATTTCGTCTTCCATTTTCATTTCGTAATCGGGTGGTAGAAAGAACGATTTAAAGTCTTGAAGGCATTTCTTCCACTCATTCCATTCGTGTCGGTTATTTCGGTACCATAAAATTGCTTGGCCGCGAAATAATAGTGGAAGTGCTTTAAATAAGTTTTCGTCACTCACCCCGTAACAAAACTGTAGTTCCTCCAAACCTTCCAAAAAGCTTATCGGGTCGGATGTTCCATCGTACTGCAAATTCCATTTTCGTACAGCATCTACGGGATCCATTTCGGGTCGGTTGCTGCCTTCTTCGATGGTGGTGGAAAAACCCCAATCGATCTTCACTCAGTCGTCGGTCTTCTCTGTCTTTCCAGAAGGTCCCTGCTCGGGCGCCACCCGTATTTAGGATACAAAAAAATAATCCAGTTATTTTTTTTGAAAGTAAGGGGCGTGTAATGTGAGACCCTCACATTTAAGTTATTTTATTTATTTTATTAATTATTTTAAATAATCCGGACGCTCGCCAGTACACCAACCGAGGGCCGCGTAAACTTAAGTCGCTCGCGTCACCACTCCAACCGCGCTAGCTGAGCGCGCACCGCATCGTCAACTCCCACCACGACCTATCGAGTACATAAGCAGCGGAGCAGCTTGACCTCCGAATCCGACCTTTCCTGTCTGGCTGTGACAGACAACCTGCCCTTCTATTTACAGAGTTCCAGATCCAGTCGCTAGACGAAATCCTGTGGTCACCAGCAGATTCGATTCAAGACTGGACCTGAATATTCGCACGGAAGCTGAGCAGAAGTGGGTTTCCATCTTGCCGTGCAGTGAAGAAATCGGTGCAGTGTTTTATCTAATATATATTGTAAATATTGTAAATAAATCTATTAACTATCTCAAGGTAATTTTGAACACCTGGATCCGGCGAGCTAACCCTTATAATAGAGAAACAACTCTCGAAAGACGGGGGCGTCACAAATTTGTTTTTTTTTTTTTTTTCTTTCGGATTCGGACAATTGTTCCATCTTGGACGGTGACTTACCCAAGTTGGCTGGAGCACGTGGTGTTCGTGGGACATCGATTGGCGTTCGCGGTGATGATCTTACCGGAGAACACTCTAGCCATAATAACGGAGAAGACATCATAGGGCTAGTTCCATACCTTTGCAGTAATACTTGTTGTAAGGCATCTTGTGGAATTACAACGGGTGGTGTATCAGGAATCGGTGTTAGCACTGCAGGCACGGGGCTAATCAACAATTTATTAAATAAATAAAATAACTTAAATGTGAGGGTCTCACATTACAATTTAAAGAAATTGAAGAAGTTTGAGAAGTATCAGAAATGTCATTGGGTTTATCTGAGGAATTTTCCGAATTTAATGTAAACAAAGAAGTTGAATGGTGGTTTACCGAAGACGTGGTTGCAGTACAATTTAAAGTCTAATTTTTACTATTTGCATGTGAATTACTTGAATCGAGAGGGCTATCAGAATCTAATGTAGTAGAATGTTCAGCACATTGATTTAAAAATTTTTGGTGGTAATACTTCCTTTTACATCTTGGAAAGGGATGGTGCAATCCCTTTTCTAGATGTATCTGTATGTAAAGATGTAAAAGGAAGTATTACCACCAAATGGTATAGAAAAGGGTCTAGTACTATGAGGTACATTCATTATTTTTCACAACATAAATTAAATTTGAAAATAAACGTATTAACATCACTTTACAATAGAGCTATGAGGCTAACTAGCTTATCACACCAAGACGAGATAAAAAGTTTGTTAAAAGTAATTTTTATTTCCAATAGTTACCCCAAAGAAATTGTAAATCGGGTTTTAAATAATAGAGTAATTCATAACAACAGTCAAATGGTAAAAACCAAACCGGAAAAATATTTTAGTGTAACGTATGTACAAGGCTTATCAGAAAAGATCAAAAAAGTTTTAAGAAATGAAAAGGTAGAAGTATGTTTTAAATATAATTATAAAGTAGGATCATTAATAAGACCCATTAAAACAAAAATACCAGTAAACAGGAATCAGGGGTGGTGTACAAAGTTCAATGTAAAGATTGTCCGGGCATATATATAGGTCAAACGAAAAGGTATTTGGGAACAAGGTTAAATGAACATGAAAAAAGTATAGAAAAAGCAAAGAAAAATAAAGTAGAAATAAAAAAGAGTGCTAATACTTCCTTAGCCAGACATGCAGTAAACCAAAATCACAATTTTGACTTTGAAAATGTTAAGGTGCTAAACAGAGAAACCAATTTAAACAAAAGACTAATTAAAGAGTCATTATACATAAAATTAGAAAATAATAGCATTAATGAAAACATTGATACGAAGGACATACACAGTGCTTATGATCATCTAATATCAAAAATTAAGAAAATTAACAATAGATTTTCCACCGATTTACATCAAAGGTGATATAGTTATCTAAGATATGTTTTTGGTTGCCTAATTTTGTATGACTTAAGTAAACATGCTCATTGTAATATGACCTGTGCAGTATACACATGTGTTAATTTTTATAGAAAACCACGTTGGTGGAAAGTTTTAGTTTTTTTTATGTACCCATTAAATATCCTATTAGAGGAGTAAGTATTTTTATTACACCTTTGACAATAATGTTTTTAGACTTAAATATTTAAATATTGTATTGTAATTTTTCTGTTTTTAGTTTTCTTGAAAAAGGACATATGTAATGTCCGAAACGTCGAACGTCCTCTGATTATGAAATAAATAGTGACCTTTTACTCATGAGTTTTCTTTCACACACATAATATTTTATTATTTATTTAAATTTTATATTTTTAATGTCATAATTAGTGTTTGGCAGATATTTGTATTATTGTAAATTTTCAAATTTTACTTGTTTGATCATAGTTTGAGAAAAAGAAAATTATTTTATTCCACGTTAGAGATTAAGCGTAGGCTACCAAATTCACCCCGAGCTTAGGGATGAATTTGGTTTGCCGTACTTTATTATTAGAACCAATAAGAGGCTTTGATTGGCGTCTTTACTTAAGTAAGTTATGACGTAATAAGGGATGCCAAGCAAAGTCTATAAATTGTAAAGAAACCTTAAAATCATTGAATTCCATAATGTTCTGATCTAGAGTAATGTTTGTTCTTAACTCTGATCAGTCAAGTTCATTTTAGTTTGTTCGTGACGCGTTTTTTTTTTCACTTTATTGTCATTAGAAGTTTATTTGATTTTATTCAAAAAGTTAGTAATTTTTAATTTTTGTTTTGTTCGTTTATCGTGTGATTTGCGGAATATTTTTAAGGTTTCTATTGGTTCTTAAATAAGTTGTATCTTATTTGAAATTTATGTTAAAATTATATTTAACATTTTAAATTGTCAAGATTTTTTTTTATTAGTATTTTTTTTTATAATTATTTTTCAGTGAATTTCTTTATTTGTAAATTTTTTTTGTTTATTATTTATTTTTATCTTAATATTACCTTTTTTTTAATATATTTAATATTAATTAAATATTGGTTTTTTTAATAATCTTTAATAAGTTCCAAATAAAACCTTAAATACTTTAGCAAAGAAATTTAAATAAAAGTGAACTTGGCTCGATCAGGATTTTGATTCTGCAAGTTAAGAACAAGTAAGTACAAGTATTAATTTTGGATTTAGTTTTTTTTTTATAAACCAACTTAGAAGAAAATAATAACTCAGCTATTTGTTTAACATCAAGTTGGTCACTATTTAAATAAATGTAATCGTTGGCTTAACCCTAAATAAGAACCCATTAATTAATCATTTAATTAACGTGCTTTCGGTCATCTTTCTTTTTAATAAATATTATTTTATATAACTCCAATGAAATAATAAAGACCAACAAGGGTTTTAAGCTGAGGGTCGACGTAAGATTTACATTGGCGCAGTCGGTAGGATTTTTACATCCCACCGCTGCCTACATTGGCGGAGGATGTAAAATTTTTTCTTCTTTGATGGTTTGTAAAATCTTTAATTTTTTTTCTGAATTATATTTCATTTTTGGTACTTTTGATGATTTTTTTTTCACATTATATTGTTTGTTGTGGTATTGTTTTGGATAAGTGTAATTAGTAGTATTTTTATTATTTATGGATCAGAACATGTGTGAATTCCCTTATCTTTCGAAAAGAAATGATATAGTAGTAATAGTTAATTAATTAAATTAAATATCTGTTTATTTAATTAATTAGGTATTTTAGATTTGTTGATTTGCAGTGTAATTTTTTTTATTATTAGATTTGAAATTGGATAAATTAAAATCATTTAATACTAGTAATTATAGAATTGACAGAGACTTTCATTTTTTAAATTATAGTTGTACAATCGAAGTTATAGTTTCTGGAGTTTTTGTTTTTATATTTTATATCAATTACAATAAACATGGATATTAATAGTGAAGAAAATGTAGAAACTGTAGAAAATTCAGATGTTAAATCTTTTGATAATAAGTTCAGTAATTTTTATAATTTAAGTTTTGATATTAATATGATAGAAAATTTTTCAGATAATAGTGATATAAATATTTTTATAGCAGAAATTAAAACAATAATAAAATGTTTTGGTTGGAATGAAATTCAAGCCTTTAATTTAATGAAATTAAAATTGAAAGGAAGGGCTCGTAATTATTTTTATGAAGTACCTTTGGACAGAAGACCAAATGATTTTAATTCGTTGTGCTTTTGGTTATTGAGTATTTTCGGAAAGAAATTAGAAGTATTTACGGAAAAGCATTTCGAAAATATTTATCGTAAAGAAGGTGAAAATTTAGCTGAATTTGTTGTAAGGTTAGAAATAGTTGGTAATAAAATTTTTCCGTATAAAGTAAACGATAAAATTTCGGTATCAAATTCAATTTTGAGAAATCATTTCGTATTTAAACAATTTTTGGAAGGAATAGATACTAGATTGTGTAACAGTATTCTTGAGAAACCAACAGAATTTAATACTGTTTATGATGCTTTATCCTTTGCAGAAGCATGTGAGAAATTATTTAAAAGTGAAATTAAAATTACTAAAGCAGATGTCAGAATTAATTTATTTAAAAAGCAGGAGAGTAATGAAAAGTCGGTAAATGTGTTACCTAAAGTAAATCCAAAAATTTCACGTCGTCAACTTTTAAAATTATTTCCTAATATGTCATAATTATGTTGGAATTGTGGAGATGGGAGTCATTTACGAATAAATTGTCCTAAATCTCCACACATATTATGTTTTTGTTGCAATAATGTTGGACACACTTATAATGTTTGTCCGGAAAAGTTTAAGTTTTAGATTTGTTTTAATGTTCTCACATGAGTCCTAGAAAATTTATAATTTTTCAAAATTTAATAAATTAGCAATTAATGTTTAGTCTCAATAACCTAGAATTAATTGAAGTTAGTTTTTTTATTTTTATTCTTGTTTGGCAAATCAACATTTAAGAAGTTTGCTTTGAAATTGTTGTGTGGAAAATTTAATACAAAATTTTTCATGAGATGTAAGAGTGAATATTACCAAAAAGTAGTAAGGAATTTGTTATAAGAAGGAAATTCAGATAAGGAGAGTCGATTTTTTTTTGCAAAGTGTGTAATGCAGGAAAATAGTTTTCCTGAGGATGTGGTAGGATTATCTTTGTTTGAAGTTTTTGTTGTTGTATGAAGCGGTTAGAAATAAGGTACTGATCACACTTTATTGAAAACTGTCAGAGATAGTAAGTGGTATTGGAGATAATCATACCCCTGGTCGGAGTATTTTGTAGTTAGAAATAACTACCCGTCTATGAAATGTAATTTGTAGTAATTGTAGTGCTGAAACTAATGTTATTTTTTCTTGGTCGGAGTTTCGTAGTATTTAGTTACTATTTATCCAAGAAAAAAATATTGTTGTAGTTTCTTTGGTCAGAGTTTTGTAGTACTCTGTTACTACCTGTCCAAAGAAAAGTTGTTTTGTATTTGTTCCTTGGTCGGAGTTTTGTAGTACGTTGAGTTGTAACTACCTGTCCAAGTGAAAGATTTGTTAGTTGTTCCTTGGTCGGAGTTTTGTAGTTCATTAAGTTGTAACTACCCGTCCAAGTGAAAATTTTGTTATTTTTTTTTTCTTGGTCGGAGTGTCGTAGTATTTAGTTAGTACTTGTCCAAGAAAAATTATTGTTGTAGTTTCTTTGGTCGGAGTTTTGTAGTACTCTGTTTCTACCTGTCCAAAGAAAAGTTGTTTTGTATGTGTCCTTGGTCGGAGTTTTGTAGTTCGTTAAGTTGTAACTACCTGTCCAAGTGAAAGATTTGTTAGTTGTTCCTTGGTCGGAGTTTTGTAGTTCATTAAGTTGTAACTACCTGTCCAAGTGAAAATTTTGTTATTTTTTTTCCTTGGTCGGAGTTTCGTAGTATTTAGTTACTACTTGTCCAAGAAAAATTATTGTTGTAGTTTCTTTGGTCGGAGTTTTGTAGTACTTCGTTACTACCTGTCCAAATGGAAGTTGTTATATCCTTGGTCGGAGTATGGTAGTACATTAAGTTGTTACTACCTGTCCGAGTGATATTTGTAGTTCCTGTATTAGTGTTTGTATTTCATATTGTTGATAATATATAATTAGGAACGGATGTTGTGAATGATGTGAGTCAGAGGTCAAAGTGTTTGACCATAAAGATGTGTTGAAGATCTTGATTATTTGTAATAGAACACATTTGTTGACAATTTTGAAAGATCAAGTTAGATTTACTTTAGTAATTTTGGAAAATTAGAATGGTCGATTTTTTTTTGCGTAAGTTGAAAGTTATGTCTTGTGTTAGTTATAAATACTTTGCTTTTATAAGAATCTGATCTGCCATGAAATTTTAGAACAAAACTTGTTGTGGTTCCTGGTTGGAAACAACGCCATGGTAAAATATCCAGATATATTTCAACGAAAGGAATGGAAAGTTTATACGAAGAGGTGTTTCTTGATGGTGTAGTACGTGGAAGTTATAATACATGAAGAAAATTGGAAACTAATTGCATAGGTCTGAACCGAGTAGAGCCTAATACAATTGAAAAATTCAGAAGATCATCATATTTAATTAAGGATGGAGACGTAAAGGACAGGGACAGAATTGAGGGACCATGTAAGAAGGAGCACAAGATTCTTGAGTAATAGTTTAGGATTTTTTTTATCATTGTAAGAATTTATTTTTATTGTTCAAGTAAAATTTTAATGAATTTATTGGTAATTTGTAATTTGTAACTTTGGAAGACAGAAACGAGCAGGTATGCTCTCATTTTAAGTAGAAAGGGATGTAAATATAACATTTATTACATCTTTAGTTTTATTAATCTTTTGTCGAGTGTTTTGTTTATGTCTGGGGTATTATGTAATGCACCCTTGTTATTCTTTGGATTAGGTGTGGACAAATTTATTGCCTACCAACGGATGGAGGGTGAAACTGCTAAGTCAGGTCAACTTAGCAAGACATAAACTAAACACTTAAGTTTTTTTTTTACTACATTTGAATTAAATAATATTTTATTATTTATTTAAATTTTATATTTTTAATGTCATAATTAGTGTTTGGCAGATATTTGTATTATTGTAAATTTTCAAATTTTACTTGTTTGATCATAGTTTGAGAAAAAGAAAAGTAGAGAGGATTAGCCGGTTCTGGATCACACATTCCACATTTTGCTGGGCCCGCCTCCCATGTAAAGTGTCCATAAGGAGTGTGACGCCCATCCCCCACCTAAAGCCCTCCCACCTGAGCTCTGATTGGTCGGTTCTCCCCTCCTTCCTGAGCTCTGATTGGTCGTTTCCCCTCCTAAGCTCCTCCTTCTTGAGCTCCTATTGGTCCTCCAGTTGCCCCTCTCTAATTTTATTGGACGGCGACCATTTTCCTAATTAGGGCCCCACCCCAAGTACGCTGATTGGTTACCTGCTTAAAGTAAGTGCTGCCATCTGCGACTCGGTAGCTTAAGTTACTAATTCTAGTGGCGCCATCTGAAGTTTGCGGCAAAGCGTCAAAGCTTAAAAAAAAACACTCGCCACCGTGAATCGAAGCCACAGTCTTTGTTTCGCGTTTTTTTAAGTCCAACGACTTAGCGGTTGAGACCACCAAGCAGTTATTATTAGTAAAGATAAATATGCAATATATTTAATTGTTGATAAAATACACATGTGCAAATTAATATAAAAATCGCCAACTGTACGCATTCAGAGGTTCATTAACCTTAATTTAAAGAAAAGACTTCTTCTTTAAAAGTATATTTTCAAAATTCATCTTTACAAAAAACAATTAATTACAATAATAAAATAAACTAACATAATTATTTTTTTAATTTCTTTAACATTGTGATTATTTTTCAGGAATTAACATATGTTTAAATAAATTGATATGTTTCATTTTCTATTATTTACCTTTGAAAAAAAGTACTAAACCAATTGATAATTAACTTTAATGTAAACAATCAATCAAATATTTAAAATAATGTAAAACAGAATCATACATATTTTTGTTTAAAAGAAAACGCTATTTAAAGCGCCTTAATATTTTTAAGATTATACAACTTTATAATTACTAAAAATTTAACGAAATGTAGAGTTAAAAAAATATTAATTTCTTAAAATAGTTTGATTTTTATTAAAATGATTTTGTTTTATATGTATATATTATTCGGTAATTTATTATAATATTTATTTTTGAAAAAGTGAAAAGAAAATATAAGTTGAATGAAAATAAATTTTAGTTTAGTACACAATAAATCACATATTTAATACAATCTAAAACTTAATATTTTTGTTTAAAAAAAATGTCGTTCAAAGCGATTTAACAATTTAGATCGTTCAACTTTTAAATCAGCAAAAATTTAATGAAATAGAAAATATAATTTGTAGAATTTACAAATTTTTTGTATAAATATTGTCAAGGTACAAGTGCACAATCAGTTCGAGTTTATAACACGCAACAGAACGAGAAGTAAAACAACAATGTTTAAGAAGATAATTTTATCCAAGCAGTTGAGGAATCCCTACTACAGATCTGGAAATGGTCAAACGAAAGAAGAATTCGGCAAGCTGAAGATGTTGGAACAACAACCATCATTAGAAGATCTGGATGAGCTGACAACATCCCAGCTCCAAACAATTGACAAGGACGTCCAGAACTATTGGAAGGGGAGAGCATCTCCAGTCACCTTAACCCCCTACTGTGGACCAGGTCAAACGAAAGAAGAATTTGGCAACCTCAAGTTTACTTGGACCACTACAACCACAACCCCATACATCATCTCAAGATCTGGGGCTGACCACATCGCATGACTACAATGTTCAAAATCATTGGAAGGGAAGATCATCTCAAAACACCTTCGTGGAGAAACCAACACCAACACCCCAGTCCAATTATGGGTTGAAGTATGAGGAAAAAAGATTGGTATTTGAAGAGACATTCCCCATAAACACCTGCGGATCAAAAGTCATCCGATTTGGACTGGATCCTTTTACGAACTTCCAACCAGTTGCGGCAATCACTAAATCCAATTATGAGGATGGTAATGGTATTCAGTTCGTCTACTCAACATTCAACGAATTGCTGCTTTTCCTGCCCAATATTATTAGCTTATTAAATGGTAAGCAGGAAGATACCATTTACTTAACCGAATACGTGGCGACCATTCAAACTAATTGGGTGCAACTAAAGGGAAATGTTGATGGAAAGGTGTTTTATCTGGGAATACAATCCCTCCAAAATATTCATGACATGGCTCAATTCTACGTAGATGTTTTTAATCGAGTGGGACTTCGAGATGTTCAACCCTTCCAGATACTCATTGACAAAGTATTTACAAAATGTGTTAATGAAAATCGATTCACAGTGCAAAACAGTGACATAATAGGACTATTGCAAAGTGATGAAGAACTCGCTGAAGTCAAATTATTGTATGAATTGTATATAAAATTTAATTATTTTTTAAGAAACTCCATACAAAAACATTTAGATGATAGTTTAAGTAATAATTTTTGTAGAAATAATGTATAAATCTTGTAAATAATTATTTTTTATAAATAAATTAATTAATAAAAAAAACGTGAACTTCAATTTTTTACTTTTTATTTTTCCATTATAAACCTTTTCTTTTATTATAATTACAATTGTAAAAAAAAGGTAAGTACAATTTAAATATTTAAAAGGGTAAGTATAATTTAAATTATTTGAATATATTATCTTGGTTAAATGAGGTTAAAGTAACTTCAAGTATGTGCTTACTTATAAATACTTTTAATTTAGTGTTTATTATGCAATAATTTAATAGACTTAATGAAATTTAAGTAAGTAGAGATGAAACAAGGAACGTTTATAAACATCTTATTTTACAAAACATTATTTTTGTTGATCCAGCTATTATGCGATTTATCAAGGCCCAAGCCACTTTACAAACACTTTATTATTCTTTTTTCTAACATTTTTTTTCCACAAGATATGCATCTTCGTGTTTAGCCTTTTGCAATTCTTCCGAGTAAAATGTTCCTCTTATGGATTGGCCCTGCATATCCTCTAATAAATATGTTATTGGATTGGTAATATTTTTTTTTTACACGAAATAGCTCAGTGGTCCAGTTTACCAAATAACTTTTGTCGAAAACCGCTTTTTGCTTGCTAATTCTTACGACATCACCAACATTTAGTTTACTACGTCCGGCTATTTTTATATGAGAATAAACTGTATTTAATAAAAAATATTCATTTTTCTTTGAAACGTCAGCAGGTTTCATTTTTATTGTTGTGTGTTTAGTATTATTGTAAGATTCGATAATTTTTTCCAGAACATCACACCACTTATACTTTCCAGCTAAACTGAAGTGTTTGTAAATTTTTTCCTTTAATGTGCGAATAACACGTTCAGCAATGGACGCCTTCATGATGCTAAATGTTGAAAAGTTCCGTTGATTTTCATAAGTTCTGAAAAGTTTTTATTGTAAAATTCTTTGCCTTGATCTGTCGGCAAATTTGAAGGTTTTCTCCCCATTTTAAATATTGCTATCATCGCGTTTGTTATGGTGGATCCACTTTTATCTTTTACAGGAACAGCCCATAAGTATTTAGAAAAACAATCAATAACAACCAAAATATACTTGAATCCTTTATTTTCCCGTGCGTAAAGTTGAAATTCAGCTAAATCCGCTTGCCATAAATCATCAATGCCCTTAATAATAGTTCTTCGTCTTTGAAATTTTTTTCTAGCCGGTTTATGAAGTTCATTTACAGTATCTTGCTTCACGTCGCTCATTTTTCATATAAATATTGATTGTGAATGTACGATTTAATTTCTGCTGTACTCTTATCGATTTTTGTATCCATTTGATAGAGAAGTTTATTTGTAACTGAGTCCAGAGTTTTCTCTAAATTTGATATAAGCTGGTTAACATCTTTTAATATATTGTTTATATTTTCATTATGCTCATTTTCTAAAGTAGTTTTTAAGTTATTTATTTTTCTTATTATTTCTAATTCTAAATCATCAACGAATTTTTTATTTACAGCATCCATTGAATCGATTGGTGTTGATAGTTCTGTTAATCGTCTATTTTCGAGATTAAAATTCCCATCTCTGGTAAACAAAAAGCCTGGACCTGGAGGACCAGGTTTTATCGAATTGATATTTTTTAGGTGACGTCCAAATTTATCGACGCTCATGATGTCAATCATAAATGATAACTGCATATTTTTGACTTAGCACACCCATTTATGTGAATTATAAAATTAAATTTGCTTCTCTAAGTTCTTCCTCAATTCTAATAATTTCGTTTTCATGAGAATTATTGCCCACACCTCTTGACGCATGTAATAAACATAGTTCATAAAGACCTGGGGTTCCTTTGTAGATATTCTTTTCAATAATCAAATCTGCACCATTAAACACAATGTTAGATTTTCCAATTTGCCATTTTTCCGTAAGTGAGTTATATACAGTGAGCGGCAAAATTATGGAATAAATTCAATAAAACTGAAACCATAGGTTTTTCAAAAAAAAGTTTTGAATAAAAGTTGTTTGGTTTAAAGGTAGAATCACTAAACATATTTTTATTTTTTATTTAAAATTTGTTTTCAAGGTCATTTCAAGGTCAACATTGTTTTTTTAAATGCAAACCTATATTTTTTCTAAAAGAAATTTACAGCTCTTCAAAAAATAAGCAACTTTTATCTAAATCATTTTTTTATACTATTCTTAGTTTTAAAGTTATACCGAGTTTAACATTTTGGATCGTAAATTTTTATCCCATTGAAATCAAGTGTACTTTACCTTAAAATGTAATTATGTGAAGACGTCATCATTTTGAAATAGCAACAACATTTTTTCTGCTTCTTAAAGGATGTTAAAAAAGCATTTTAATACTAATAAAAACTGAACTAAATACAGTTAATAAAAAAATAGTCAGCTTTTTTTTTTTTTTAAGCGACAGAAGATCGGCGCTAACTTCTAAGCTATCGGTCGCGGAGCAAAACTAATTGTATCGCCGTGTTCAGAAGGCGAGCTCTAAAAGTTTTACGATGTTCGTGAATTTTTGGAAAAAAAAATTTTTTTCCGACCTTTCGATTATTGAGCACGTTGCTCGAAACGTCGTCGGCGAAGCGAAAGCCTCAAGATAGGATCAAAAAACGGGAAAAAAAAATTTTCTAAAAAATTCATTTTTGTAGCGTGCGGTTTTTTTTCTTTTTTTCTTTTTCTTTTTTTTTTTAGTGTTGGTGAAAATCAGCTCCAACTACTAAACCGGTGCGACAGATAACTTCAGGTCAGGTCTCAACTCTCGGCCGTCAAATCTGACAGTTGTCAAATAATTTCGCGAGACGTTTTTTGCGACAGCTCTCAAAGTGACGGTGACAGCAGTTCTCTTTCTGAAATGCCAGTTTCGACCGACTCACTGGCGGACAGCGGCCATACCACGTTGAGACGCACCGGTTCTCGTCCAATTCGCATCGTGAACTCGGTCGAGTCAACAGCTCTCCGGTTTAATCGCAAGCAACCCTTTCTTTCGATATTGTGACTTTAGTATTTAATTATCTATGTATGGTGCTACATTTATTAAACTCTAGTGCGCTCTTAATCCAACTCTGTTCATGTGCCTCAACTCTGTTCATGTTCGTTTAATGTGCACGCAAGTTCCCCCAAAAAACAATTTAGTCCCTAATTCATCCCCTAAAAACACTAGTGTGCGTCCTTTTCTCGACTAATTAAATTTAGTGCAATTATTGTGTATTTCCGCAACCGTACGTGCAGTTTCGTTTTCTGCAACCAAACTCGCGCGCGCGTGATAGTGCGGTTGCCTATTTTTCTTCAGACTTTTTTAATTAACTTTTTAAATAAGCCGCGCAAACCTGAGTGCCCAAGGCAACCTCTCGTCCTCCGAGGACCCTCCAACCGGTGCTGAGGCGTCACGTGTGGGTATCCTTGATGAATTGAACACATTGGTGTCAATTTATAACAACACATGCAACACCATGGGCGACTCCGTGAACCTCAACAACTCCGAGCCGATCCAGATGGAAGCCACCGACATCCTCACCCCCGCCGCCCCCCCGGCCGCCTCTTCCCCTGGGACCAGCAGCCTGGACGTTCCATCTCAGGTAGCTCAAGCTGTTAAAGAAATTTTCCAGCTTCAAAAAGGAAGATCTTCCAAGAAAAGGAAGCATAATCCGGTCACGCCCGACTCTGTCATTCCCACCAAAAACAGATTCGAGCGCTTCTCAGACACCGAGGAGAGTGACATGGACGAAGATGGTCCATCTTCCGAAGACGACAGCGCCAACGTGACCAGGGCCAACACGAAGAAACCGAGGAAGCCCCCACCGATTGTCCTCCACGATCCGGTCACAAGCAACTTCGACCACGTAGGCATGCGCGAACTGGTTAAGTCCCTTGTGAAGGACCCCTTCCATTTCGTCTACCAGCGAAATAACAGGTTGGCAATCCACACCGCCACCATCGCTGACCACAAGTCCTTGCTTGCCAATCTGAAGGACATCCAGCTCCACACCTTCTCCACTGAGGAGTCCCGCAGCAATGCCTTCGTGATCGAGGGTCTCCCGCACAATGCCGACGTCCCGACAATGGTGGAGGAACTCAACTCTTATGGGGTTGAGGTCAAGAAGTTGGCACCGATCAAGGGGTCCAGGTTCTCCAGCTACCACCTAGTTGCCAGTGGAAAATCCACCCTGAAGCTGCTCCAACAGAATGTGCGCTTCCTCTACCATACTAAGGTAACGTTCAGGAAATATAACAACAAAAAACTTATGTCTCAGTGCCATCGTTGCCAAGAGTGGGGCCACACCGCCACCAACTGCCAGGCGTCCTACAGATGTCTCAAGTGTGCCGGGAGTCACTCTACCCATCTGTGCGTGAAATCACCCAATGTCCCGGCCAAGTGCGCCAATTGCACCGGAGACCACCCGGCCAACTCCGTCGAATGCCCGGTGTACATCAGGAAGTTGGAGTTCCGAGGGAAGATGAAAGAAGCTAGAAGTTCCAGCGCTAAACCCCGGTTTGTCCCGGCTCCTCCACCAGAATTCAACGCCTGGTCCGCCAGGTACCCTCCACTTAGGCAGGTAACGCAAAGGGCTGCCCCATCTGCTCCTCAACCATCGAGACCTTCCACATCGAAAGGGCAGGTAACACAAAGGGCTGCCCCCGGGGTGGAGGTAACACTCGTGTCTCCCCCGGTCAACTCAACGGATGCCTTCGACGAGTTGGGTGAAGAGATGAGGACCCTCCACGACTTGGTCGACCTGGAATACATGCTCCGCGCCACCAGAGTTCTGAACTCCAGGCTTGCCTCTTGCCAAAGACCTTCTCAGAAGCATCAAGTACTGTCGCAGTTCTACAAACAACTCGATGATGGCTTCAACTTCTAGGTCGATCAAAGTTGTGTCCTGGAACGCCAACTCGGTAAGGAATAAGCTGTGTGAGATTTCTCATTTTCTCCTCTCCAATGACGTGGGCATCATGCTCATCAATGAGACACGACTCGACTCATCTATCACCTTCAAAATCAGGGGATACACCACCGTCAGGGGTGATAACAACTCACGTTCTGGCGGTGTTGCGATCCTGATTGCGAACAACGTCCCCTTCATTCTCATTGATTCTCCTCCCACCTCATTACAGTGTATCACCATTCAACTCAATAATCAAATCCTGATTACCGCGGCGTATAACTCGCCCACCAATAAATTCTGTTCCCGCGACGTTCTGAACCTTCTAGACCTTTCAACGCAACACCTCATTGTTGGCGATCTTAACGCGAAACATCGTAACTGGCGAAACGTTCGCGGGAACAGGAACGGAACTACACTTCAGAGCGCCGTAGATTCTTCCAATGCAATCGTCCAATTCACCCCTACTCCCACTCATTTCCCCCTCAATGGGCAGTCTCCGTCGACCATCGACATCGTCATCAATAAAAATGTTACTTCTCTCTCTGAGCTGACTGCCCTTGAGGACCTTGATTCCGATCATAACCCCATTTCATTCACTCTCGCCATCAACCCCATCTCGCATTTTTCATTTCAATCTCGTAAAATCACCTTCAATAGCGTCAAATCATTTAAAGCCAACCTCGATGATAAGTTAATCCTTCAACCTGAATTTCCCAACCCTGACGAGTTGGAAAAATCAATTCTTAACTTTTCCAAACTGATCCAGGACTCAGCTGAATCTTGTTTTCCGCTCGTCAGCTTTACCCCTCCCATCCATTCAATCCCCCCCTTGACCGAATCCAAGATTGCTCTTCGGAACAGGGGGCGGAAAACCTGGCAGCAGACGGGTTGTCCGGACGCCAAGCATCACTTCAAAACCTTGAGTCGCGAAATCGGGGTGGAAATCCGCGAGCACAGGAACCGGAACTGGTCGAGGGCCTTAGAAAGAGTCAATTCCAGAGAAAAATCCCTGTGGAAAATCACCAAAAACCTCAGGAGGGGCCCTCGATCTGTTCCGGCCCTCCGGCTCAACGATTCCGCCGCGATGTGCGACGATGACAAGGCAAACATTGCCGACAATCGCCGTTCCGTCGTTCCCGGTGTCTGCTACGGTGGCCCTCAAACGTCCCCCCAAGAGGTGAAAAAAGTCCTCCGTAAGCTTAATCCCAACAAAGCCCCTGGTGAGGACGGTATCACCAATCGATACCTCAAGTGCCTCACCAAGGAGGCCACCGTGCAGATTACCTACTTCATTAACCAAATTCTTCTCCACGGCCACTTTCCATCCTGTTGGAAGACGGCGAAAGTCATCCCTGTTCCGAAGAGCAGTAAATCCCCTTCTAACCCCGAATCCTACCGCCCGATCAGCCTTCTGCCCGCACTCGGCAAGGTCGCCGAGAAAGTCATTCTCGCGAAGCTCAACAGCTTCATTGACAGCCGCAATTTGCTTGCGAACTTCCAATTTGGCTTTCGCTCTGAGCACTCTTGTATTTCCCAAGTTGCTAGGATTGTCACTGAGATCGTGTTGGGCTTCAACAAGAGGAAGGTCAGTGCCATGCTCCTCTTGGACATACGCAAGGCCTTCGATAGGGTGTGGACAGACGGGCTGATTCACAAACTTATCACCCACAAGTTCCCCAAACCCCTTATCTTGCTCATTCACTCGTACTTAACTTCACGTCAGTTTTTCGTCTCCATCAATAGCACCAAATCCAGCGTCAGAGATGTGGAGGCTGGGGTACCGCAGGGTTCAATCTTGGCCCCTGTGTTGTTCCTCCTCTACATCAATGACATTCCGCAGATGCCGCAAACAATGCTTGCATTGTTTGCGGACGACACGGCAAAAATAAACAGCTCGCTGGAAGCTGACATCGCTCATCGAAAAAACTTCAATCACTCTCATGTTATCCTTCGTCACTTTCACACCTGGAAAATCCAACTCAACCCCGAAAAATCAGAGGCAGTGACGTTTCACAGGAAATTTAAAAATGTTAAAACCACCCAAACTTTTACCCTTGATGGCCGGGATATTCCCATTAAATCCTCGGCCAAATATCTCGGGGTCCATTTGGACACCAAACTTTTGTTTAAGCGTCACTTCTCTGAATCCATCAAAAAATCCTACCAAGCCCTCAATTCCCTTTATCCTCTCCTGGCAAAAAACTCTGTCCTAAACTCCCACAATAAAAAACTTGTTTACACGTCCACCATCCGTCCCATCCTAACCTACGGCGCTCCCGTGTGGTTCATGTCCTCCAAAACCAACATCAAAAAGCTGCAGGTGTTTCAAAACAAATGCCTGCGGCTTATCACCGGCATGGATAGGTTCACTCGCATCGACCGGCTCCATCAGGCGGCCAATTTGCCCACCGTTCATGATTTTGCTTACAAAATCTCCTTCAATTTCCTGGACAAGGTCGGTGCGAGTGGCCATATCCCTTGCGTCCATTCCATCTCAACTATCGCTGCGGACAATCAGGATATCACCTTTCGCCACCAAACTCCTGTCCATCGCATCCTCGCATATCGGGGCATGTGATGAACAGGAGTCTTTTTACTTTTTCTAGTCATCTCATCTAGTCATATTTTAACCCCTCATCTCATCATCTCTATCACCCATTCTCATCTCATCTGTCGTGTCCCTTTGTGTCATGACCGCATACGAATTTGGAGTGGAGATCCTTAGGATTCCCCCAGCTTATTCCCAACCTAATGCGCAACCACACATGTATTTTCTTTCCGTGACCATATATGTATACATATTATTATATTCTCTCCATTATTAAGGATAAACCCACTTACTGGGTAGGTGCCTTGCATCTCACTTGACATGTACCTCTTTTATTGCCAAATAAAATCTTTTTTAAATTGGAATTGGAAATTGGTTCTCGTCCGATCACCGAAGTTAAGCAACGTCGGGCGCGGTCAGTACTTGTATGGGTGACCGCTTGGGAACACCGCGTGCCGCTGTCCTCAATTTTTTTTTCGGTTTTTTTTTCGGAGAGAGAGCCATCTTCTTCGAAGTTGAGGGGCTCGGCGCCGCCCGGTCGCTTTTTGCTTCGAGTCAACGACGAAATCGATCAAGAATCGTCATAGGCAAACCGATGACCTCATTCTTCTTGAACATTGCGAATGACTTCGGGACTTATTCTACGAATTTCGTACCTAAGTCGATCTTTTAAATCCTCTAGATTTTGTGGATTTAGATAGACTTTGGATTTTAAATATCCCCACAAGAAAAAATCAAGGGGTGTTAGGTCAGGGGACCCTGGGGGCCATTCCATCGGTCCTCGTCTGCCAATCCACCTCCCAGGAAAGTAGGTGTCTAAAAACTCCCGTACTGGACGTGCAAAGTGTGAAGGTGCACCATCTTGTTGAAACCAGATGTTAGGATTTGGTAAGTCAGGATCATTTTCATTCGGAAATATGTTTGCTAGGGCAAGTACAAGATCATTTCTTAAAAACTCTAGATACCTATGCCCCGTGAGTGATTCTTTAAAGAAAAAAGGGCCAATTATTCGATTGTCAACTATGCCTACCCAAACGTTAAGTTTTTGAGGGTATTGAGTATGATCCTCACTCATCCAATGAGGATTCTATCTGCTCCAATACCGGCAATTTTGTTTATTCACTACGCCATTTAAGGAAAACGTGGCTTCGTCCGAAAAAAACGATTTGGCGAAGGAATTGTGGATTGCGGTTACATAAATCCTGCATATTTTCACAAAATTGCATCCGGCGATCGGGATCATCTTCATTGAGCTCCTGGACTAGTTGTATTTTATAAGGATGGTACTTTTCTCGTTTTAAAAAACGTAATACAGATCGCTGACTGATTTCATTATCTGCTGCAACTTGTCGAGAACTACTATGAGGATTCTCCTCAATACTTAACAAAATATCAATTTTAACATTTTCCCTAAGTTTAGCAGGACGCCTGGCATTTGGAATATGTTTAACATGTCCAGTTTCTCTAAATTTTTTCTCGATTTTACTAACCGTGGATTGGCTGATAGGTCTATCTGGATACTTTGCATTAAACATAGTGCATACCTCTTGCTGAGTTCTGGTCTTATCTCCGCAACCAACGAGAATCAAAATTTCAATGCGTTGAGTTTCATTTAAGCGAGCCATTATTTTATTTGCTTACGTTATTGCAAGGCAATTAATAAAAATGATATTATTAAATTTAAGCAAACGCTGGTCGAGCCAAAAATCATGCCTTTTGTAAAATCAATCAATTTAATACGATTGAAATTCATTATACAACATTCAAAAAATTTCAAAAGTGTATTATTTGTTTATTGTTTGTAATGCTTATGTAGATTCTTTCACATTTTAAGTCCCACTTGGCTTTAATCGGACAAAAGTTATGTTTTAAGACATTTACGATCTAAAATGCTAAATTCAAAAAAACGTTGTTGCTATTTCAAAATGATGACGTCATCACATAATTACATTTTAAGGTAAAGTACACTTGATTTCAATGGGATAAAAGTTTACGATCCAAAATGTTAAACTCGGTATAACTTCAAAACTAAGAATGGTATAAAAAAATGATTTAGATAAAAATTGTTTATTTTTTGAAGTGCTGTAAATTTCTTTTAGAAAAAATATAGGTTTGCATTTAAAAAAACAATGTTGACCTTGAAATGACCTTGAAAACAATTTTAAATAAAAAATAAAAATATGTTTAGTGATTATACCTTTAAACCAAACAACTTTTATTCGAAACTTTTTTTTGAAAAACCTATGGTTTCAGTTTTATTGAATTTATTCCATAATTTTGCCGCTCACTGTATAATGCCATAGGTGGTATCATATTCATTTTTTGTATCCTTCATTAAACCATTAATGTACTGCTTTGGAAGTCCATCAAACTGTTCTAAAAACTGATCATAAACTTCAAGTGTTACATCTTCAAGATATGATTGATAGAATGGTCTCTCCTCCTCAAATACATAATCATCCAAATCATCATGTACCACATCCTCATATACAGTATCTGTCAATTTAGGTGTTTTAACAGGTGCTTTATATTTGTTAGAAGTAGCTTTTCTTTTATAATTTCTTAATGATTCATCATTATTCGCTTCCAATTTTTCTTCTTTTGGTTCGTCTTTCGGATCCTCCTTCGGTTCAGCTTTAACTGAAATTTTATCTGACTGATGTAAAATTCTTTTTAATGGCTCTAAGATTGGCTTATAAGATTTAGCCAGTTGCTCTTCTGCATCAGATCGTCCTAATTTTAAGGCATGGACCTTTTTCCTAATGCCGTTTTGAATTTTAATTAAACTTTTCTTAACCTCAACGCCTTTCTTATTCATTAAAATGCTAATGCAAGATATTATCAATATTAAAGACAAAATAATAGGTGTAGGAGCTGAAACAGCTTTTTAACAGGTCTTGAACAGGTTTTATCAGCTTTTTATCAGGTTTTGAACAGGTTTTATCAGGTTTTGAACAGGTTTTATCAGCTTTTTATCAGCTTTGAACAGGTTTTTTCAGCTTTTGAACAGGTCTTATCAGGTTTTATCAGGTCTTGAACAGGTTTTAGTAGGTCTACGTATGACTTGTTTCGATAAAGGATTAATTGTTACTAACAAGTTTTGTAAAAAATCTGTCTAAATATTTTCTATATCTTCATTTGTTAACACCACTCTCCTTATCAATTACAAAAAATCCGAACTTCTCGTTCCAACATTGCGAGCATAATTCCCTAAATTCTTCAAATTTCATATCACCACCCACGTGATCATTATAAACATGCATTAAATTCAAATCTTCTTGCTTAAATAATATGATAAAATTAGCGTTGTCTCTGATAAGATGTTTAGGTATGCGGGTATAAGTTTGGCATAAATAAAACGAATCGAGACTTTTATGACGACCCATAGAAAAAAAATCTCTCATCTTCTGTTGATTTTCACAGGCCACATCATCGAAAATAAAAATCGAATTTTCTTTGGCATCATTTATGTTAATAATTTCGGTATTCTCCGAATAAGGAAAAAATCCAATTTCGGGCAAGGAGCACATAACCTCTTTAAGTAACTGGTATTTGGGCTGGTACAATGACTTGGAATACATGTATATATTTTTAAACTTTAAACCATTTGGATCAAAGATTAAACTAAGCATAACAATCGTTTTTCCACAATTCGAGGGACCGCATAGAATTGCTCGAATCGAGTTTGGCAATAAATTGCTATGTTTCTTCTTCACTTTATTTAATCCTTGACCCACGTACTAATGTAAGTTTATCACCGCCAGGGTATCTTTTTGTTTTACAGTTTCCATCGTACTGACAAATTTTAGTATCGACATATCTATATATAATGATTGTTTCTTAAAAAATCTCTCAAATGGCTTCACACGTTGGAAGAGGAACCATCAACACGCTAATAAATAAATTACCGATTGAGTTGCATATTCCCGGGTATCAGTATTGCGGACCTGGTACAAAATTGGAGGAAAGATTTAATCGACAAGACCCCGGCGTAAATCCTTTAGACGAAAATTGGGTATGGGTATGGGTATAAGATCCTGTAACAAAAATGCTAAAAATCATTCATTTACTGGTGGTGTTGTAAAAAAATCAAAACATGCGATTAAAGGACTCAAGCATAAAAACAATAAAAGTAAGCAAACACAAGTCTTATTAAAGGAGGGGACCCATATTGCATTAGCCGCGGCTAGGGCTGCTGCACGCGATGTGGGTGGAAGAAAAAAGATAAAAACTCCACGTATTATTCCGATACCCAAAACTGGAGGAGTTTTGCCGCTTATCCCCATTTTCGCTGGACTTAGTGCATTGGGAAGTTTGGCTGGAGGTACAGCTGCAATTGCTAAAGCAGTTTCGGATACGAAAACAGCCTCAAAAAAACTTGAAGAAGCGGAACGACATAATAAAACAATGGAAGCAATAGCCTTGGGGAAAAAAGGAACAGGACTCTACTTAAAGCCATATCGAAAGGGATTTGGAATTTGTTTTCGCAATTCAAAAAACTTTTAAGTCAGCTACCCCGCAGAGCACTTAGTGATGTGGACATTTTGAAATTTATTAAACAAAATAAGATTAAATTCTTTAGAGGTGTTTTTATGCGAGATAAATTACCGAATAAACCATTTCTTAGAGAAAGTGGAATTGTGAATATGGATAATTACTCGGGACCCGGAACCCATTGGGTAGCATACAAAAAGCAAGGCAGTACTGTTAAATATTTTGACAGTTTTGGTAACTTAGCACCACCTAAAGAAATTCAAAATTATTTTGGGGGTAGCGAAATAATGTACAATCACGATAGATATCAGAAATTTAATACGTATAACTGCGGCCATTTATGTATCGAATTTTTATTATAAATAAAGTATTTTTAACAATGTCCTGTTAGTCATGTCTCGTACTTTCACCTTAACAGGTAACACGTCTGTTTTAAGTAGAAACTATTACCCACCAATTGAGCTGAATTCTGCCGAATATTGTTTGGGGCTTATTGCATTTCATACGTTCAATACGATACCTAACATAGAAGAAGGTTGTAATAAGTTTTATTTTGGATCGTCATCAATTACAATCCCAACTGGTTCCTACGAAATAACTGATATAGAAAAATATTAGCGACGATATTTAATTTTGCCCGCTGATGCCCAAAACGCTGCAGATCCGGACGAGTCGTTTAGCCTAAAACCGAATAATAATACTTTACAGTGCGAATTATTTAGTATATATGACGTGGATTTTCAACCAGCAGATTCGATAGGAAGACTATTGAGATTTTCGGGTAAACAAATTCTTCAAGCCAACAAATTGCATGTTTCTGATCAACCGGTTGAAATAATTAAAGTTTCAAGTGTGAGAATTGAATGTAATATTATTTCGGGGTCATATTACGATGATAAATCGGGTCATACGTTGCGTGAATTTTTTCCTTCGGTAGATCCCGGATTTGCCATAAATATTGAACCTAATAATATCTCATATTTATCAATAAATACGAAAACCATTGATAATATAACAATTAGACTTTTGGACCAAAACGGAGAGCTGGTTAACTTTAGAAACGAAAAAATCATTGTTCGTCTTGAATTAATTGAACGGTCTAAGATAAAATAATGGGGATAGTATTTGTCCAAGAAGAAGAAGAGCATAAAACGCTGACAGAACAGTCTGCAACAGCCAGTCAGAAAAAAATCATCAAACGGTTAACACTAAAAAGTATTAATTTGTTAAAAGCTCTCGGTTATCATGTCAAAACTTAAAATATTTAACGATATTTCTTTTGATGAGACAATCGTAAAAGAGGAATATCACACATACTTGCCCAGGACGCAAAATTTTGAAAATAATGATGAAATAAGAATATTAATTCAAAATCAAGACTTGTACACTTTACCATGTGAGAGTTACATTTACCTCGAGGGAATAATAAAAAAACCGACACCTGAAGCAGGACAAACTTTGGACTTTAAATTAATAAATAATTCGTATTTGGTTTTATTTAAAGAAATTAGATACGAGCTAAATGGGGTGGAGGTTGACAAAATTAGAGATCCTGGGATTACATCAACGATGAAAGGTTACGTTTCCTTCGGGGAAAGAGAATCTAAAGTGTTAAATTTAGCTGGATGGTGTCCACATATGGAAAATCATTTTCAACAAAAAGACTCATTTTTTGCTTGCATTCCTTTAAAAATGATTATGGGGTTTGGTGAAGATTATAGAAAAATAATCATCAATGCGAAACAAGAATTGGTATTACTTCGTTCTAGGACGGATTTAAACGCTTACAAAGGATCTGAAAACTTTAAATTTCTAATAAATAAATTAGAATGGCGAATTCCCCACGTTATGATAAATGATGAGGTGAAACTTCAGATGCTTCAAAAAGTTAATATGGATGTTTCAATAAAAAATCCCTTCCGAAAGTGGCAGTTGTTGGAACTTCCAGGACTAAAAAACACCAAAAAAGAAATATGGAGTGTAAAAACTTCAACAAAAATGGAAAAACCCCGTTACGTCATCCTCGGTTTTCAAAATAATAAAAAGGATACCGCCAATAAAAATATGTCTCAATTTGATCATGTGAATATCGAAAACATAAAAGTTTACCTAAATTCAGAGTGCTACCCGTATGATAACATGAAACAAAATATGGATTTGGATAATTATGCCCTAACGTACTACATGTACTCCCAATTTCAACCTAGTTACTATGCACGAGCAACAATTGAACCTCTTTTTAATTATAGCCAATTCAAAGGACATATTCTTTTTGTCTTTGATTGTTCTAAGCAAAAGGAAAGTTTAAAATCCTCGACTGTTGATCTAAAAATAGAGATGGAGACAACTTCATCATTTAATGAAAATATAAGAGCATATTGCCTCATTTTGAGTGATGCAGTAGTTGAGTACACACCTCTTTCCGGAATTGTGCGAATTATACACTAAAATGGCTAAACCTAATTTATTCATAGTTGACCTTCAGGGATTTATCATTAATGGAAAATTTGTCCCAAAAGAAATGTCAGTTTCCAAACATGGTGTGGATGTCGACACTTATTTTTTTAAACCAGAGAAAGCATTTTTTGTTTTAAATAAAGAAGATAAGAAAATGGTTACCTGGCTCGAAAATAATCATCATTGTCTAAAATATAGCACAGGATTTATTAAAACTAAAGAAATTAAAAATATATTGGATAGTTACACCAACAGTTTTGCAGATACATTTTATGTGAAAGGACATCAAAAAAAGAATTTTTTAATGAACTTTACCCGAAACAGTATAATAAATTTAGAAGAGGAAAAAAATTGTGATATTTTAGTTGAAAATAAACATAATTGTGTAAATCACTTAAAAAATATTTGTATATGCAGTAAATCAAATGTAAAAAAATATCTGACTGTTTATATTTTCATAATAAATAAAAAATATTATTTAAAAGTATATTTCCTTTAGTTTAATTTACCCATTTTAAAGTTTCCAAATATTTACAATAAATCATTGAGGTGAATAAACCTCGGATGTAAAAATTGCAGGATTGCAGTTTTAATTTGTAATAAATTGCAATAACTAATAAGTTTATAAATCATTTAAACAAAGTCGAGCAAAGAAAACATTCCTGCTTTGTCGCATTTTTTAAGTTCGTTGTACTTTAAAGTGTTGTGTCTTTGGTTTTATTTATAAATATTATATTACGGTGAGTAATTAAAACACTAATTCGACAAATCTTTTGTAAAGTAATTTTATGTTTTTAAAAGATTAAAACCGAAATGCATACATTAATTAATTTTGTATTTAGGTTAGAGCAAGATGAAAAAAAATTTAAATATTTTTCTAGGGAAGATGCTTTGAAACGTCATATTAAAATCATACATGTTGGGTCAATGCTATGTTCGGAATGTGGACAATTGTTTAATTCAGGGTTGGAATATATCGCACACAATCATAGTCAAACTTTTTCGCGGAAAAGAAAAATTATTTCGGATGAAGAAGATAAAAGCAACAAAAGGTATGCCATAATTGTGATGAGACCCTCGACACTCCAACACTTTTTTCGGCCCATTTAAAATCAAGGAAACACCAAAGCAATCTTCCCCATTCAATAGAAAATAATGTTATTAAAATTACAAGTAGCTTTAAGAACCGTATAGCTACATACAGAATAAATGCACCAAATGAACCGATTGAACTTGATTTTGTTACATTTTTAGAAATTGTTAAAGATACAGCATGCAATTGTATTAGAGAATCAACTCAAAATTTTAGTGTTAAAGTAAATTTAGAATTGTTTGGTTTTTTTATTAAGCCTAATAGCACGGATCAAAACATTAAAACAGAATTAAAATCATTTAATACAAAATTTACGATTGTAACAAAATCAAGTGATATTGGGGACTTTTACAAAAGCTGGTGCAATATCCTTAAAACGAAGAGTGAGGAATTTCAAGTAAGTTTGCATTTCACATAATTTTCGTTTACGTATTTTAATGATTTATTTTTTAAGGAAAGGGATAGTGGATGGGCCTTTTATGCTGTATCCCATTTGGATATTAATATAAATAAGTATACACCGCTGAAAGGATCTTCGTTCATAAGTTTACCATCTGACATAGAACTCAAAAAAGCATGTATAAATATCCGAAACGCGGATGATGCCTGTTTTGCTTGGTGCATCGTTGCAGCTTTGTATCCAGCGCAAGCAAACGTGAGTAGGCCGACAATTTATCCGAAATATGAGGACGTATTAAATTTAGATAGTATTAAGTTTCCAGTTAAATTAGATGATATTAAAAAAATTGAAAATTTAAATAATATAAGTATAAACATTTATGGTTTAGAGTTTAACAAAAAAACAAATAAAAACATCGTAGTAGGTCCGATACATTTTACAGAAAATAAAAAAAGTAAACACATTAACTTATTGTACATTGAAGAGGTTGCCAAAAGTCACTATGTATTGATTAAAAATCTTTCAAGATTAATTTCATCCCAAGTATCCAGCCACGAGCATAAAAATTTTTTATGTGATGCATGTTTAACTTTCTTTTCATCTCAATCACTTTTAGATCGCCATTCTTTAAATGACTGTAATTATGTTTACACAATTCTTCCCTCGCAAAATTTAAAATTACAAAGAAATGGCGATTTACTTCCTGGCAATATACTTAAATTTCAAAATTATCAAAACAAAATGAAAGTGCCTTTCTGCATTTACGCTGATTTTGAGTCGCTAATTCAGCCAATTTCAACATGTTACCCGAATCCAACAAGTACAAGTTTCACAGAAAATACTCATATACATGTTCCCTACAGTTTTGCTTATTATATTGTGTGTTCATATAATAATTCCTTAAATAAATTTAAAACATATACGGGCTTAGATTGTCAACAAGAATTTATAAAATCGATAGAAAATGAAATTCAGATAATATATGATAATTACCTTAAACCTATAGTTAAAATGCGCGAATTAGATAATTTAGATAAATTGTTATTTTATGGAACAGATGACTGCCATATATGTGGAAAAATTTTGGGCGATGACAGGGTCGCTAATCATTGCCATCTCATAGGGCGATTTAATGGACCCGCTCATAAAAGATGCAACTTAAATTATAAAATACCTAATTTTATACCAATATTTTTTCACAATTTAAGTGGATATGACAGTCATCTTTTCATAAAAGAATTATGTGAACACACAGATAATAACCTAAATGAGAATATTAATAATACGAAAAAGACGACATTTATAGCGATGACGATGACGACGAAAAATATAAAGACTTCCCAAAAATTGATTGCATTGCACAAACCAAAGAAAAATATATTTCTTTCTCCAAAAAACTTAAAGTTGATTCGATTTTGGATGAATGTGATAAAATAAAAGGTGTATATATAAAATTAAGATTTTTAGATTCATTTAAGTTTATGAATTACAGCCTAGATAAATTAGCAAAAAATTTGGTAACTGAAAAATTTTGTCATTTAAAAAAGCATTTTGGCATTTTAGAACAATTTAATTTAGTCATGAAAAAAGGGGTGTTTCCTTACAATTTTATGGATTCGATAGAAAAATTATCATACGAAAGGCTACCCGATAAAAAATATTTTTTTAATTCTTTAACAAATTCGAACATATCCAACGAAGATTATGAGCATGCAATTAATGTTTGGACGTCATTTTCATGTAAAAACTTGGGGGACTATTCAAAAGTTTACCTTAAGACTGACGTATTACTTTTAGCTGACATATTTGAAAATTTTAGATTAATTTGTTTAAATACATATGACTTAGATCCGGCTCATTATTATACTGCCCCCGGCTTAAGTTGGGATGCCATGCTTAAATATACCGATGTTGAATTGGAACTGTTAACAGAATTAGATATGTATCAAATGATAAAAAGGGGTTTACGGGGAGGAATTTGCCAATGTAGCCTACGTTATGCAAGATCTAATAATAAATACATGTCTACATTTGATCCACAGAAAGCATCGTCATATTTAACATACATCGACGCTAATAATTTATATGGGTGGGCAATGTCTCAATTTTTACCTTGTGGGGAATTCAAGTGGTTGTCAGGGGAAGAAATTAACGCCTTTAATGTTTCAAATATTTCAGATGAATCACGAATTGGATATTTCTTAGAAGTAGATATTGAGTACCCAAAAGAATTACACAATGACCATTGTGAACTTCCATTTTTAGCAGAAAATATTCAACCTCCAAATTCAAAATTTACTATCAAAAAACTTATTCCAAATTTATATAATAAAGAAAATTATATAATTCACTATAAAAATTTAAAACAAGCTTTAGAACATGGTCTAAAAATTAAAAAAACACATCGGGTCTTGTCTTTTAAACAAAATAATTGGCTTAAAAAATATATTGATTTAAATACTAGTTTAAGACAAGAGTCTGAGAATGAATTCGATAAAGATTTTTATAAATTAATGAATAACAGTATATTTGGAAAAACACTTGAAAATGTTGACAAACGAAGAGATATTCAATTGGTAAATCATTGGAGAGATATAGGGAAACGTAGAGGTGCTGAAAGTTTGATAGCTAAATTAAATTTTAAAAGTGCAACCATATTTTCTGAAAATTTCGTTGCCATACATTTAGAAAAACTTAAAGTTATCTATAATAAACCAATTTATGTGGGATTTTCGGTGTTAGAAACGTCAACATTTTTAATGTATGATTTTTATTATAATTTTATTAAAAAGAAATATGAAAGCAAAGTTAAACTTTGTTATATGGATACGGACAGCTTTATCTTATATATTGAGACAGAAGATTTCTATAAAGACATAAAAAATAATAATGAGCTTTTTGACACTTCAAATTTTAATTTACATAATCCATATGGAATACCATTAATTAATAAAGCAGTATTAGGTTTAATGAAGGAAGAAAATCGTGGCCTGATAATGTACGAATTTGTTGGATTACGACCCAAAATGTACGCATACAATGTGGTTGGTGAATGGACAAAAAAAGTTAAAGGTGTTAAAACTAGCGTTGTAAAAAATGATCTAACCGAAAAAGACTTTAAAGATACCCTGTTTGATCCCAAAAATATAAAAATTTATGAAAAACAAAATTTATTTAAATCTATTTATCACACTATTTTTTCGCAAACACAGAATAAAATTGCATTATCAAGTAACGAAGATAAGCGCTACATTTGTGAAGATAGAGTTACAACATTAGCTTGGGGGCATCACGATGTTAAAGAAATTACAAAAATAATAAATAATTAGGTACTTAATGTGTTTATTTTTTAATAATTAGGTTAGGTTAGTTTATTATTGCAAAGATGAATTCGGAAAGTGTTTTTGTTTTTGTTTTTAAATTCCTTTTTATTGATTAGGTATGTCTTCATTATCTGTTATTTTTTTAATAAATATTTTTATTTGAGAAAATGTGTTTTATTTTAAAAAATATGTTTTTAAACACGAAGTCTTTTCTTTAAATTAAGGTTAATGAACCTCTGAATGCGTACAGTTGGCGATTTTTATATTAATTTGCACATCTGTATTTTATCAACAATTAAATATATTCCATATTTATCTTTACTAATAATAACTGCTTGGTGGTCTCAACCGCTAAGTCGTTGGACTTAAAAAAACGCGAAACAAAGACTGTGGCTTCGATTCACGGTGGCGAGTGTTTTTTTAAGCTTTGACGCTTTGCCGCAAACTTCAGATGGCGCCACTATAATTAGTAACTTAAGCTACCGATTCGCAGATGGCAGCACTTACTTTAAGCAGGTAACCAATCAGCGTACTTGGGGTGGGGTCCTAATTAGGAAAATGGTCGCCGTCCAATAAAATTAGAGGGGGGCAACTGGAGGACCAATAGGAGCTCAAGAAGGAGGAGCTTAGGAGGGGAAACGACCAATCAGAGCTCAGGAAGGAGGGGAGAACCGACCAATCAGAGCTCAGGTGGGAGGGATTTAGGTGGGGGGTGGGCGTCACACTCCTTATGGACACTTTACATGGGAGGCGGGCCCAGCAAAATGTGGAATGTGTGATCCAGAACCGGCTAATCCTCTCTACTAAGAAAATTATTTTATTCCACGTAAGAGATTAAGCGTAGGCTACCAAATTCACCCCGAGCTTAGGGATGAATTTGGTTTGCCCTACTTTATTATTAGAACCAATAAGAGGCTTTGATTTACTTAAGTAAGTTATGACGTAATAAGGGATGCCAAGCAAAGTCTATAAATTGTAAAGAAACCTTAAAATCATTGAATTCCATAATGTTTTGATCTAGAGAAATGTTTGTTCTTAACTCTGATCAGTCAAGTTCATTTTAGTTTGTTCGTGACGCGTTTTTTTTTCACTTTATTGTCATTAGAAGTTTATTTGATTTTATTCAAAAAGTTAGTAATTTTTAATTTTTGTTTTGTTCGTTTATCGTGTGATTTGCGGAATATTTTTAAGGTTTCTATTGGTTCTTAAATAAGTTATATCTTATTTGAAATTTATGTTAAAATTATATTTAACATTTTAAATTGTCAAGATTTTTTTTTATTGGTATTTTTTTATAATTATTTTTCAGTGAATTTCTTTATTTGTAAATTTTTTTTTATTATTTATTTTTATCTTAATATTACCTTTTTTTTAATATATTTAATATTAATTAAATATTGGTTTTTTTAATAATCTTTAATAAGTTCCAAATAAAACCTTAAATACTTTAGCAAAGAAATTTAAATAAAAGTGAACTTGGCTCGATCAGGATTTTGATTCTGCAAGTTAAGAACAAGTAAGTACAAGTATTAATTTTGGATTTAGTTTTTTTTTTATAAACCAACTTGGAAGAAAATAATAACTCAGCTATTTGTTTAACATCAAGTTGGTCACTATTTAAATAAATGTAAACGTTTGCTTAACCCTAAAAAAGAACCCATTAATTAATCATTTAATTAAAGTGCTTTCGGTCATCTTTCTTTTTAATAAATATTATTTTAAATAACTCCAATGAAATAATAAAGACCAACAAGGGTTTTAAGCTGAGGGTCGACGTAAGATTTACAATTGGATACGTACCTTAATTTATATGACAAAAAAGTAACGCACGAAACCTGAAACATAAATGAGTGTAAGGAAATATAATAGCAAAGCAGTTATTTATGTCTTAAGGATTGTAACGTCAATCATTATGGTTCAAGTCGTGAATATTTGCAGGCGATTCGAAGGCTGAGGCTGCTAACACGACGTGAACCATAATGATTAGTTAAGATACGAATTAGATACATCTGCTTGCATAAATCATAAAAAATTAAAATATATCGACAGCTTAGTGTCAAAAATTTGGACCCCATAAAGTAATCATTATAGGCGTTCTCTATGATTTGGCGCCTATAATGAAATCTATGCCGGGGTTATCCTTTATGGACCTCAATCCGATAAAGAACATCATTGTCAATCAAATTGACACGTAAAGGTGACATTATGGTATGCAAGCAGATAAAAGTATTTAAGTATTTTTTTTTGGATATTATAAAATAAAAGTTATAAAAAAAGTAACCCTTTACTTTACCATTTGTATCTCTTTCGTAAATTGCATTAAAAACTCACTCACCAAGACTGTTTTTTCTTCTTAGGAATTATTTGACCAGTTTCATTAAATTTACAAACTTTGCAGTGTTTGTCATCACAAATGCAAAAATGATCTATAATACTAAAACCGTAAGAAACGAGAAAGTATTTTTTTTCGTGTCGAGTTAAAATTTTGCACGCAGAAAAAGGAGAAAATTTTAAGAAAAAAGTTTAAATGTCGCTTTTCGATCGGACGACCCCGAAAAAAGTTATTCCGCCCCGAACGCAAAATCGAATTAATCCCCCGAGTGTCCGAAATTCACCCTGAATCGCATCAAATTTTAGTATGTTATGGAGGACCGAATTCTGAAGATGAAGGTTTCAACCCGTCCCGACCTATCTGTTAAGGGGGCGGAGATATCGCCCTTTTTGTATTTTTACCCCGAAATCCGACGTTTTTTCCGACGAGTCACGAAAAGGGCGTTTTTTTTAGTCGGATTTTAAAAATTCCGGCGGAATCGTAAAGAAGGACGGCGGTTCTAAGCGGGGTTCGAATTTTAAATTTTTCCCGGCACTCCAACACTCTGAAAAAAATTCTCGAAAACGGTCGATTTTTCTCGTTTTTTTTCCGGTTTTCGCCGGGCTGAACTTTGAAAAATCGCATCCCCGTCCGGTTTTAAAGGGGAGCGACGAAATTTGGCCCCTTTTATTCTCACATCATGGGGATGGATCCTGGCGGTTTTTAAGTCTCCAGGCGCAACCGCGTTGCGCCCCGGCGCCGAGACGCCGAGCGTACAAATTTAACGTTTTTTCAGGCGGTGAAAGTACCACATCTACACGAGTCTCATCTCGAGATCCACCGATGCGAAAAAATCGCGGTGTTTTGATTCGCGATCGGCATTCCGTTTGTTGTTGCATAGGCGGGTGTCCGTTTTCGTATCTCATTTTTTTATGTACTTTTGGCGCACTCCAAGTCGCGCGTCGTTTTTCGGGCTATTTCGACGCGGAGTTTGAAAATTCCTAACTTTTGACGGGGGCCGGCCATTAAGGACGAATATTTTTTATTTTGCTTAACACATTCATATTTACGAGCAGAAAAGTAGTGGATATTTACCGGTTCTGGATCATCCACAATCCACAATTTGGAAGCCCCGCCTCCCATGTAAAGTCCCCATAAAGAGTGTGACGCCCACCCCCCACCTAAATCCCTCCCACCTGAGCTCTGATTGGTCGATTCTCCCCTCCTTCCTGACGTCTGATTGTTCCTGCCCCACCTTAGCTCCTCCTTCTTGAGCTCCTATTGGTCCTCCAGTTGCCCCACTCTAATTTTATTGGACGTCGGCCATTTTCCTAATTATTGCCCCACCCCAAGTACGCTGATTGGTTACCTGCTTAAGTAAGTGCTGCCATCTGCGAATCGGTAGCTTAAGTTACTGATTCTAGTGGCGCCATCTGAAGTTTGCGGCAAAGCGCCAAAGCTTAAAAAAAACACTCGCCACCGTGAATCGAAGCCACAGTCTTTGTTTTGCGTTTTTTTAATTCCAACGACTTAGCGGTTGTGACCACCAAGCAGTTATCATTTCTTTAGTTAGATATGTAATATATATCGTATTTTACCTGAGACATTGGTATGTGGGGTGATTAAACTCATCAAGGATGTGTGTAATTTACTTTTATTAAATATTTACGCAATAATTATCTTAAAATTTGGTAAAAACCCAAAAATTATTATACGAGGACCAAATTCTGAAGATGAAGGTTTCGACCCGTCCGAACCTATCTGTTAAGGGGGTAGAGATATCGCCCCTTTTGTATTTTTACCCCGAAATCCGACGTTTTTTTGCGACAAGTCGCGAAAAGGGCGTTTTTTTTAGTCAGATATTAAAAATTCCGGTGGAATCGCAAAGAGGGACGGCGGTTCTAAGCGGGGTTTGAATTTTAAATTTTTCCCGGCACTCTAACACTCTGAAAAAAATTCTCGAAAATGCTCGATTTTTCTAGCCTTTTTTCCGGTTTTCGTTGTTAAACCCCATTTAAAATTGAATGTCTGTTGTTAATACTACAACCCAAAATTATTAAAACTTTCAAATTTTTAATTTAATTTTTATAATTTACCAGTAGAATCTAAATAAGTTAAAGCCCCTAAATAATGTTGACACCCCAAAAACTCCTAATTTATAAAAAATTTAGTGTAACTTAATGATAAAGAATTGTTTACGCTAAGAAACTTTAGAAACTTCCATGTACGAAAGAATTGTTTACGCTAAGAAACTTTAGAAACTTCTATGTACGAATTTAAGTTTTATAATTTGATTGAGGAAAAAATTTTAATTATTAAATTAAATTTATTTATTTATTTTAAGAACGTTTTTTAATTAATGACTATTGGGAATTTTAAGAACCCGCTCGGTCTCTGGTGGCAAAAATATGAACTTCTATATTCGGTACTTACTTTTTCGATTTAAGGCATTGGTACATGTTCTTTGAGTTTTATTGGAAATTTAAATAATAAATCTACTTGTGTTTTGTTAAATATGTAGTTATAAGGAACAATAACGCATTTTAAACACAATTCTTGACACTGACAAGTAGCGAATATCCTCCATTTATAGCGCCATCTATACGTAGTTTAAATTCCCAATATTGTCCTTTGGTGGGACGTACCCTAATTCAACTGTCAATCTGTCAATAGCTTATTCTTAAGCTAAATTCCTTGGTGGAATTAGCACCCTCTTCTTTTTATCCAGTATCCAGTATTTTCAGCGCAATTTTATTGTTTTATATTTACAGACAGGACTGTTTTTAGTATTTCTTTGATTTGTTATATTTGTGTCTTAATCTTTTTTCAGGTTGTTTTAGGAATTTTTGTTTCATAATTGAAGGTTAAGTTTCTGGTGTGGTCAAAATGGGTAAGAAAATTGATTTCTTGCAGAAGAAGTCCAAAAATAAGATTACTGTTGTTAAAGAAGAAAAGGATGGTTTCGCGCTCCAATTGGAAGTGCCACAATTGATTATCGGTAAGTAATTTTATCAGTTTTAATTTAGCGGAGCAAGATATGATGTACCATTAAGTGCATTTACTAATTGAATATTTTGAATATGCTTTAAATACTATATTCAATTTATACAAACGTTAGATTCACATTGTTGTTTTTTGCTTATACTTTTTAAACATGACTACTTCAGATGCAACATCCATCACCAAAACCAAAAGGAAACGTGGATCCAGTAATTTCTCACACCGTAAAAAGTCAAGTTCTTCAATCACAATCAACGATCACACACCTGTCCAAATTCAAACAGGTGGAGTTGAGCCACCTATAACCCCAGCAATTGCTGAAATGAAATCGCAAAGGATCCACATTCTACAGGATTTGCTGATTACACCAGCTAATGAAGTTCATATGACAAAAGAGGATCTCCCCGAGACAGGTGCGCATCAGTTTGGAGTAATCACCAGGGCGAAAAGTCATCAGGCCGACATCAAGTATCCAGACATAAGCAGAGGTAACCAGTGCACCGCAATGGCAGCTTTCGCCTTGAGCTTTCTGGTGGCATTTCCATCTTTACTGTGGGACAGCTCCGTCTTGGACTTTATTCTAGACTCAGGTGACGCTTTATACAGATATTCGTTGCAGACAAGACCAGCACCGCCTCCAGGAGTTCATGCCATCTTTTTAAACGTCACAGAGGTTGCCCCCAGGTTCCTTCTTTAGGTACCAAGAAGAGGACTACGGCGTTATGTTTAATTATCCCCAGATGACTGCTTTTGACAGCGATCAACCGGGAGATCGAGGTTTGCTGATGAACGAGCCACCTGCCCACAACTAGTCAGCGGACCAGCAGCTTGCCCACTTCTTTGTTCATCACAACGTGGGAATTTTGATCGGAGCAGCTCAGACAGTGGCGGTGTGGAAATTGGATGGTTTATATTATTTGTTTGATTCTCATAGCAGACCGATTGGCAATGGTACAGCATTTCTCATGAGGTGCAGGAACATCGAGGAACTTTCCCACAACTTAAGAGGAAATTTTGAATCGGCATCCGGAGATTTCCAGATCCATCATGTAAATGTAAGTTTAACAAGGGATTTTTTGCAGTGGGACAACAGACTAAGATTGCAACCGGTAAGCGACACAGCAGCTGTAACCAGAACACTTCGGAACAGAGTCATCAGAAGTTCTTCCCCCAACATCCAGAAGAACCGAAAAGGAATCACGCGACGAAAGAGTTTTATAGAGAACGAGTCATCACTTGCCCGTGCTTTCCAGGATTCCATCGATGAAATTTTGGAGTATCTTCCAGCACTTTTGGACGAGTTTTGCAACGAAGATACAGTCAATTTGGAGAATGTGGAAGAACACCGTTTAAAACCCATGGTGAAGAAATGCGACCACTGTTTGGCCTACAAATACGAGGAGGAATCCTACGTGTCCTGTTGCAAGAGCGGAGCTGTTCGATTGCCTGTGATTCACCAGCGATTCCCGGAATACTTGATGAAACTGTTTCTCGGAGAGCACCCTCTTTCAAAGGAATTCTTCAAAAACGCTAGAGGACACAACAACCAACTCTCCATGGCCACCACCCAGGCTAACTTTAGTCATGTTGCAGGTGTTTTCAATCCATGCTTGAGGGTACCCTCTACCATTTGGTCAACGAAGTTGATATCCAGAGATCCAACACGGCAGCCTTCTACTATGTGGATTTTGAAAACATGAAGGAGCACATGGATCCCAACAGGACAGTTCCGGTCAGCGAGGAGATCATTCGAGATGTGAGGCAGATTCTTCTAGACATCGGCAACCCTTTCGTGCAGATCTACGAGCAGATGGGGAATTTGAGGCGCCAGAATCCCAACATTGGTAAGTGTTATAAATTATAAATTAATAATATTATAAATTAATAATAATATAAATTAATAATAATAATTAATAATAATATAAATTAATAATAATATTATAATTTTGTACAGAAAATTACCACATCATCATCTGAAGTCTAATGTCAACCGATCTACCTATAACAAACCAACCAACTTGAACGAGGTAGAGGCAGTGTATGTGAGCGAACAAGGAGACGAGATGCCACCACCAGGAGAATTTAGAGTTTATGAAAAAACAGCAGGACAAGCGACACGGAGCAATATCATTTCAGCGACTGCACCCATCACCGACCCCTTGGCATTTCCACTTTTGTTTCCGGAAGGTGAATTTGGCTGGGAAGTGGAAATAATTCGGTACATTCAAAAAGTGAGGAAAAGAGTCTCATTCCGGGAATACTGGGCTCATCGATTGCAGGTCCGCGAGAAAATCAACTATCTACTTGAAGCTGGCAAGCTGACCCAGGCGTTTTTCTTATCGGTTTGGATTAGGATTGAAGATGACAGGTGCACCTATTTGCAGACACACCAGAGTAAGCTAAAGGTTTCCGACTACGCAGGCCTCATAGCAAAAACCAAGACTTGGCACAGAAAAGAAGGGAAGCAGTTCCCAAGGTAGGAAAGATGACCGTGTTGCCCAGTACTTTTGTAGGAGGACGTAGGTACATGCAGGCCAAATTTCAAGACGCCATGACCATCGTCAGCAAATTCGGTAAGGCCAGATACTTTTTAACCTTCACCACAAATCCGCAGTGGCCAGAAATTCAAGAGTTCATAAGGAACAACAGACACAAGAACGTCCAGGACAGGCCGGACATAACAGCCAGAGTTTTTTACGCCAAGTCACTGGAGCTGATGCGATATCTGCTGAGCAACGAGAGCATCTTAGGAAAAGTCACAGTGTACGTGTTGGCCTACGAGTTTCAAAAGAGGGGACTTCCACACGCTCATATTCTCTTGACCACAACGGAGTTCGACAGACCTCACAACGGAGACGACGTGGACCGGATTATTTCTGCTGAAATTCCTGACCCCGATACCAATCCGAGGCTTCACGCTTTGGTTGCCAGAACGATGATGCACAATCCGTGTGGAAAGGATTACCCGGGCAGTGTCTGCATGGTGGATGGTAAATGCAGCAAAAACTTCCCCAGGTTAGTTCAAAATAAATAAGTTTTTTAACAATTGTTTTTATAGAATATTTTATCATACTGAACATAACTTTTACCCAAAATAATTTTTTAAGAAAATTTTGACCGATTTTAAATTTAATTAATTCATAGGTATAATTCGAACGTGACCACCATATCCAACGATGGCTAGACCGTTCAGGTGAGAACTTCAAGGGGCAACATAACCGCGCCTTTGGACAACAGATTCGTGGTGGAATACTGCTCATACTTGCTGCTGCGGTTCAACTGCCATTTCAACGTCCAAGTGGTCACCGAATACACAGCCCCCAAGTACCTGTTTAAATACATCACCAAGGGACAGGACATGGCCACCATCACAGTGGAGAACGAGGACGGTCCTATTGATGTCAACGAAGTGAAGGAATATATTGAAACGCGATACGTGACTTCAGGATGCGCTGCTTGGCGACTTTTGGAATTTCCTTTGGTTAAAATGTCCCACACCGTGGAAAGGCTGCCTGTCCATCTTCCCAACGAGCAGTACGTCATGTTTGAAGAGGGAGACGAGTCCAATGCAGCCGCCAGGGCCGAAACGCGAAATAGCAAGTTGATGGCGTTTTTCGAGTTAAATAAGAAGAGCGCGCATGCCCGCCAGTTCACCTACAACCAGATTCCAGAGCATTACAGGTAATAAGAATTATTTACTTAGATTTTGGAATTTCTATTATTACATATGTGCTGAAAATTATTGCTTTCAATTTATTAGGTGCTTATTATATAAAAATACAGATTTTTTTAAAACTGAGCATCCTGGATATTTTTTAACACTCTGTAAAATTAAAGAAAGTATTTTTAAAAACTTAAAATCGCTTTGTTTAATATAAAAATTTATATAGTAATTAACATTGATAACCACTACATCACACCAAACATGTGATTTGAAGTCCCAGGTTCGAATCCTGGAGAAGGACAATTGTGCCTTGATTGTTTCTTCACAACTATTAGTCTGTATATATAATTTTATTAGTTTTAATTAAATATTTTCCATTTATAAGATTCGTTGGAAAAATTTGGAAGAAAAGGATGAAATTCAGCAAGATAGTATCGAGAATTTACACCATTTCACCCAGAGAGACAGAGAAGTTCCATCTTCGCATCCTGCTCCTGCACGTAACAGGTCCCACATCCTTCGAAGATCTTCTGACAGTCAACGGACACAAATGCGCCACATTTGAAGAATCGGCCCGCCTCAGAAATTTCATCTTGGACGACGAAGTTTGGGAGAAAACCCTGCGAGATGCGGAAGTCTTCCAGATGCCGGGACAGTTGCGGAAACTCTTCGGGAACCTGCTTTGCTTTTGCAACGTCAGAAACGGACCGGAGCTGTTTGAGAAGTTTAAGGAGTCACTCAGCGCGGACTACGTTCATCGAGGCATGCAGCAGCAACAAGCAGAGAGGCGCACCCTTCTACGAATAGCCGGCCACCTCAGGTATTTGCATCGAGACTTGGCCGATTTTAACTTTCAGGTGGACATCTTGCCCGAGGACACGGTGTTTGACGACGAAGTGGTGCCCGACCACGTCGAAGTAAACGATGAGCAGATCATCAGGGCGACGGAGAAGGCCGAGGAAGTCGACAGGAACTACAAGCAACTGAATCCCGAGCAGAAAGCGCTGTACGACACGGTCGTTCGAGCCGTCAAAGACGAAGGGCTACAAGACAGGTACTTCTATTTGCAGGGCAGCGGAGGAACGGGAAAAACTTTCGTCTACAACGCCATTCTGCAGTATCTGGACATTCAGAACATCCCTGCTCTTCCAGTGACGTTTACAGGTATAGCTGCTTTGCTGCTTCAGGGAGGCCAGACCGCCCATTCTGCTTTCGGAATTCCCATTCAGGTAGATAAGGACATGAGATCTTGGATAGCGGCCCACAGCCCAAAGGCGGACTACTTGAGGACGATAAAGCTGATTGTTTGGGATGAGATAAGTATGATGAGCCAGTTCATCATCAACTACGTGGATACGTTGCTTCGTGATGTGAGGAACGACAGAAAACCTTTCGGAGGGGTGTGCACTCTTTTCGGAGGAGACATCAGGCAGCTGCTCTGCGTTGCGCCGGATAAAATGGAACAGATCGAACAGGTAATAAGGAAATGCGATGTGCACTTCAATTTTAACTTTTTTATTTTAATAAAAGTAATAATGCCCGCTTTTTTATTTCAGGTGTTTTTCAAGTGCAGATGTTGGAGGAACTTCGAGACTTTCGAGTTCAAGCAGAACATGAGGACCGATCCTGGTGAGAAGGAGTTTTCCAATTGGCTTCTGAAGGTAGGGAGTGGCAAAATGAATCATGAGGGATCTCTCTTCATACCCAAAGACAGCATGGTGGTTCCAAAAGAATGTTTGACGGATGATGCAGTTGCTTCAGTCTACGGATCTTTGAACATGACGGCGTACACGCCCCATCGTGGGATTCAACCCCCCCCCCCCCCCCCTCACCTTTCATTATGGATGGAGTCGTCACTTCATCTTGGGATTACACCTCCCCCCATGATGGATGGAGTCGTCACTTCATCGTGGGATTCAACCCCCCCCCCCCCCACCCCCCCCCTCACCTTTCATGATGGATGGAGTCGTCACTTCATCCTGGGATTACACCCCCCCCCATGATGGGCGGAGTCATTACTTCATTGCGGGAATACACCCCCCCCCCTGAGGGTTGGAGTCATCACTTCATCCTGGGAATACATAACAGCTCCCCCTCACCCATGTGTTGATGAAACTTCAACACATGGTATAATAGGGCTAATGGCGATTAGGTCCATGTATAAAGATAAAACCTAACGCATCAAGGTGACACCTCTTGGGTGATGTGGAAGTTCACTTTTTAAAATGATTATTTTCGTTTTGGGTAGGTGTAATTTTTAATCTCTTATTTACATATTATTTATTTATTGTTTGACTATTCCCAATGTTAATTGAGTTTATTTGTATTACATGTGGTACTTCATTGGACTGGGTTGAAAGTGGGACAATTCTTAGAAGATGATCTCTTTGAAGAAAATCTCGAACCATGTATCCTGAATTTGCCCATATAAAAGCAAATAACAATAATCTATATAAATATTAAAAACATGTTTTTTAATAATAGTGTGATATTGTTGGAGTTTCTTTATTTTTTAATGATGTTGTGAACATCTAATATTTTTTTTGAACATTTAGTACCCTCGCGCAATTATCTATTTCGCAAATAATTTTTAACGCATTAAAGCATTCCTTAATTTACTAATTATTAAATTTTAATCAAAATATTCATTTTACAAGATTCAATATTTTTTGAGATATTTTAAATGTATAAATATATTGGATTTTTTTAAATAACATTCAAATTGGTAATAAATTGCTTAGAAGTATTTCTCAAAAACACTGAGGATTTAAATAGATAATTTTTTAGCGAGTTAAAAATAAAAAAAAAATTATCCAAATAAATTCGATCATAAATAACAGAAACAAAAAAATAAGGCAGGAGAATTGCAGTTAATTGTACATAATTAATAAATTAAAAAATCACATTTTGTAGCTTTGGCGTTTATTATTATTAATTTTTTATTACATTAATTCAAATTTGGCGCGAAAAGTTGGAACAATTTAGGCTTATTGAAAACTTTTACACGACTGTACTCCAGGAATCTGGAACCGAGATGGAAGAGCGAGGAGCGAGGCTTTGTTCGAATCCAGAATTCACCAAGGTAAGACGTCGTTTAGGTTATACGCATAAGTTTCTTCTTTGATTCTATTAAATCTTGAGCCCACCCTAATCGTGCCGGCGTAGAATATTTATGAGTGCAGTTTTCTGATTACTTTTGTTGTTTAACATACAGGTTATTTGAACAATGCAATATCAGTGATTTGCATTCACCATTTACGTATGTTAAATGTAAAGAATTAGTTGCATGATAAATTAATTTTTGGGACTTATTCAATTTAATAAAGAAATAACAATTTGTTTATTAATGGCGAAAGTTAATAGTAAAAATTCCTAAACATTTATATTTATAGAAGGGTGTAAATTCTTTGTTTAACATTTTATTTATAATTTACCAATTAAATTTTTGGGGTTCGGTTTTGGAAGTTTTGCACACGCGATTACTATTTCTTTTGTTATGTTAATGCGCAGGTGTTTACTGATGATAATGGGTGGAACACAATGAACGCAATAGCTGCAATTTTGAATTTAATAATAAGTAGCACACTTTTTTAAATAATTTTAAGACATAATATACAGGGTGATGATAAAGTATGGAACAAAATTCGTAACTGCCGTATTTAATTTTCTGAAAAAAAATGCCTTGGACAGGTCAATATTAGTTTTTGAAATGCCATATATTGGCATAAAATAAATTAAAATATCCACTTTTTTTATTCGTTTTTGGTAGGAATTCAAAAATTTGTTTACAAATGTAATCATTTTTTCTATTATTGTTTAAGTGACATAAATGTTTATTAAAAAAGAGTAAAAAAAGTAGGGATTTTCGTTTAAAAAAATCTATTTTGACGTCATTGCTAAATCACCAGTGAAGTCATTTATGTTTTCTGTACCTAAATATGGCATTTTAAAAACTAAAATTGACCTGTCCGAGCGATTTTTAGAAAGTTATGAATCTTGTTCCAACCTTTATCATCACCCTGTATATCGTTTATTAGTTATGCGTTACCTACATTACACCCTGAATAATTTCAATTATAATACGAGTTTTTTTTATAGTCGGGCTAATTTAGTTTTTATTTACTTTTTCGACTTTCTGAATAATTATTTATTTGAAAAAGTTTTCTTTTTCTAACAATAATCCACTGTTACCAAGCGCTTACTTTGCTAAGCAAGTTTCAATTATTTATTTATTATTAAGGGTGGAGTATGTTATCAAAATAATTTTAAACATTTTTTTAATCTTAGATGTCTTCTGAGAGGGAGAAAAGACTACGGATCGCTGAAAATATGGTAAGTTTTGAAAAAAAGTTAAAATAAATTTTAATTACTTAATAATAAAACTCTTTTAGTCAAAGATGTTCTCGGAGGTCATATTAGTTTTGGGAAAAGAACAAGCTACTAGAAGAAGTGAAGAGAGGAGAAGTGAAGAGAGGAGAAGGGAGGAGAGGAGAAGGGAAGATAGGAGAAGGGAAGAAAGGAGAAACAAAGAGAACTTGTGTGAAACTAGCAATAGATTCCAGCAATAATTTTTTTTTCGTAAATATAAGGTTTTTATGAATTTTTTTTCTTGAATTATAACCCTCTAAGCTTAATAAGAAGGAAAAATGCAAACACAAACGTTTTCCTCCCTAATTGGGGGTGAAAACTACCCCCAAAACAACATTATTATCAAAATAAGGGTAAGGCCCCTGTTTTTTATATTTTTTTTTCTTGTAGACTATAGCTGGCCACATTTTTTAACAAATAGCAAAAATTTGGAGAACACATATGCCTAATTATTTTTTAAATTCGAATTGAAGACGGCGATTTCAGCGCGCTCAACGACAGTAACATACTCTGATAAAAAGCAAAAAAATACCTTATTTGCAAATTTTATTGTTTATATCATTAGTTTAAGTTATTTTAATTAAAACATTGAAAAATTATTGGGTGAATATTTTTTGTAAATTATTAAATTGCAATTAAATATACCGCGCATGGCGCGCCCTACTATTCTAAAGTTATCCGCATAATAAAAGTCCAAAGGCTCCTCTTTTTTGGAAAATTTCTTGTTTACATCATTTATTTGAACAATTTTGAATAACTTATTAAAAAAATTGGAGAACACATACGCCCTAAAATTTTTATATTTGTTATTAAAGATAGTGCGTTTGGCGCGCACTTGTATTCTTAAGTTACCCTCGAAAAAATGCCAAAGGCTCCTCTTTTTTGCAAACTTTTTTATATACATCAATTATTTAGACAATTTTGAACAACTTATTAAAAAAATTGGAGAACACATACGCCCTAAAATTTTTATATTTGTTATTAAAGATAGTGCGTTTGGCGCGCACTTGTATTCTTAAGTTACCCTCGAAAAAATGCCAAAGGCTCCTCTTTTTTGCAAACTTTTTTATATACATCAATTATTTAGACAATTTTGAACAACTTATTAAAAAAATTGGAGAACACATACGCCCTAAAATTTTTATATTTGTTATTAAAGATAGTGCGTTTGTTGTATTCTTAAGTTACCCTCGAAAAAATGCCAAAGGCTCCTCTTTTTTGCAAACTTTTTTATATACATCAATTATTTAGACAATTTTGAACAACTTATTAAAAAAATTGGAAAACACATACGCCCTAAAATTTTTATATTTGTTATTAAAGATAGTGCGTTTGGCGCGCACTTGTATTCTTAAGTTACCCTCGAAAAAATGCCAAAGGCTCCTCTTTTTTGCAAACTTTTTTATATACATCAATTATTTAGACAATTTTGAACAACTTATTAAAAGAATTGGAGAACACATACGCCCTAAAATTTTTATATTTGTTATTAAAGATAGTGCGTTTGACGCGCACTTGTATTCTTAAGTTACCCTCGAAAAAATGCCAAAGGCTCCTCTTTTTTGCAAACTTTTTTATATACATCAATTATTTAGACAATTTTGAACAACTTATTAAAAAAATTGGAGAACACATACGCCCTAAAATTTTTATATTTGTTATTAAAGATAGTGCGTTTGGCGCGCACTTGTATTCTTAAGTTACCCTCGAAAAAATGCCAAAGGCTCCTCTTTTTTGCAAACTTTTTTATATACATCAATTATTTAGACAATTTTGAACAACTTATTAAAAAAATTGGAGAACACATACGCCCTAAAATTTTTATATTTGTTATTAAAGATAGTGCGTTTGGCGCGCACTTGTATTCTTAAGTTACCCTCGAAAAAATGCCAAAGGCTCCTCTTTTTTGCAAACTTTTTTATATACATCAATTATTTAGACAATTTTGAACAACTTATTAAAAAAATTGGAGAACACATACGCCCTAAAATTTTTATATTTGTTATTAAAGATAGTGCGTTTGTCGCGCACTTGTATTCTTAAATTACCCTCGAAAAAATGCCAAAGGCCCCTCTTTTTTGCAAACTTTTTTATATACATCAATTATTTAGACAATTTTGAACAACTTATTAAAAAAATTGGAGAACACATACGGCCTAAAATTTTTATATTTGTTATTAAAGATAGTGCGTTTGTTGCGCACTTGTATTCTTAAATTACCCTCGAAAAAATGCCAAAGGCCCCTCTTTTTTGCAAACTTTTTTATATATATCATTTATTTAAACAATTTTGAACAACTTATTAAAAAAATTGGAGAACACATACGTCCTAAAATTTTTATATTTGTTATTAAAGATAGTGCGTTTGGCCCGCACTTGTATTCTTAAGTTACCTTCCTAAAAATGCCAAAGGCCCCTCTTTTTGGGGAAGTTTCTTGTTTACATCATTTATTTGAACAATTTTGAATAATAAATGATGTATATAAAAAAGTTTGCAAAATAGAGGGGGCTTTGGCATTTTTTCGAGGGTAACTTAAAAATACAAGTGCGCGCCAATCGCACTATCTTTAATAACAAATATAAAAATTTTAGGCCGTATGTGTTCTCCAATTTTTTTAATAAGTTATTTAAAATTGTTCAAATAAATGATGTAAACAAGAAATTTTGCAAAAAAGAGGAGCCCTTGGACTTTTATTATGCGGATAACTTTAGAATAGTAGGGCGCGCCATGCGCGTTGTATTTAATTGCAATTTAGTAATTTACAAAAAATATTCACCCAATAATTTTTCAATATTTTATTTAAAATAACTTTAACTAATGATATAAACAATAAAATTTGCAAATAAGGTATTTTTTGCTTCTTATTAGAGTATGTTACTGTCGTTGAGCGCGCTGAAATCGCCGTCTTCAATTCGAATTTAAAAAATAATTAGGCATATGTGTTCTCCAAATTTTTGCTATTTGTTAAAAAATGTTGCCAGCTATAGTCTACAAGAAAAAAAAATATAAAAAACAGGGGCCTTACCCTTATTTTGATAATAATGTTGTTTTGGGGGTAGTTTCACCCCCAATTAGGGAGGAAAACGTTTGTTTTTGCATTTTTCCTTCTTATTAAGCTTAGAGGGTTATAATTCAAGAAAAAAAATTCATAAAAACCTTATATTTACGAAAAAAAAATTATTTCTTTAATCTATTGCTAGTTTCATACAAGTCGAAAGAGAGTAGACGAGAAGAAAGGAGAAGGGAAGAGAGTAGACGGGAAGAAAGTAGAAGGGAAGAGAGTAGACAAGAAGAAAGGAGAAGGGAAGAGAGTAGACGGGAAGAAAGGAGAAGGGTAGAGAGGAGAAGGGAAGAGAGGAGCGGGGTAGAGAGGAGAGGGGCAGAGAGGAGAGGGGAAGACAGGAGAGAGGAAGAGATGAGGAGGGAAGAGGCCAGAAGGGAAAGGCATTTTGAAAGGCGGAAAGAAGAGAAAAGAAGGAAGGAGGCCCGAAAGAAAAGGCACGAAAAGCAAAGGGAAGGCAACAAGAAGGCCGATACAAAAGAAGACAGCGACAAGAAAACGAAACAAAATCCTAACAATATGGACCCACCAAAAGAACCAAAAGAAAACCATAAGAAAGGCGACCCCCAAAATACAAACGACGCAATACAACACGAAAAACAAAATCAGAGGGCGGAACGACGAATATTGGAAGAAATTAGAAGAAATGAATATGAAGTCGAAGAATGTAGTTTGAATATAGATGATTGTTAAATGCTTTATTATGTTTACTTATATTTATTTTTTTAATGTAGAATGTTAAATCGTTTATTAGTTTACTTATGTTTATTTTTTGAATGTAGAATGTTAAATCGTTTATTAGTTTACTTATTTTTATTTTTTAATGTAGAATGTTAAATACTTTATTACTTTACTTATGTTTATTTTTTAAATAAAGTTTATTTTAAATTCGTAGAATTTATTTTTTATTTAATATTCCAGAATGAATAATAAATTTTCCATATAAACTTTTATTAAAATATAGTAAAATATAAATTCTTTTTATTCAACTTTAAAATAAAGTTGGATAAAAAGAATTTATATTTTACTATATTTAAATATTTATCCAAATCCTCAAGAGCAAGAATTTTACTTTATTTTAAACTTTTATTGTAAAAATGTATTAAAACGCGACTCCCTTTCTACCAGGGGCGGAGGAAAGAGAAAAGAAGAGTCGAGAAAATGAGAAGGAGAAGGGACGATGAAAAGAAAAATAGGGGCGAGGCAAAAGAAAAAGAAGATTAGAAGTTGATGAAAACAAGAATTATTTTCGTTTTAATTTTGGTTAATTACATATTTTGTTTATAATTCTTACAGGGCACGTCGACTCGATATACCCAAATTTTGTAAATTACACCAAAATTGTTTCTTGGGCAATATTTAATTGTTTTAGTTGGTGCTATTGTCAGCAACAATCAAATTTTCATGCCGCACCCCCTACAGAAGGGACTTCCATAGTGATGCAGCCCACCTATGTATATTTAACCGATTTTAACCAAAAAATTTTTTAAATGCGTTTATCTACGGTAAAATTTAATATTTTGAAACCGCTAACTTTTATAGTTTTCGAGAAAAAAAAAAAAAAAAAACCGACTTCCATGGAAAATTTCAAGCGCGTAACCTAAAAAATATCTCAAATAATTTTTCAAAATCTCACAAATAAAAGATAAAAAGAAAAAAATGATGAATTTTAAGGGGTCAGTTACCCCCTACTCCCCGAAAAAAAAATTTTAAATCCTAAAAATTATAAAAAAAATACAAAATCTTTAGATAATGTACCTTAAAAATAGTAAAATTTTAAAAAATTAAATAGCATCATATCGATAATTTTTACGATTTTTATTTCTTAATTTTAATTATCAATCGAATTGGGAGTTTTTAATTAATTTAAAATACAATTTAATAATTTATCAGTGTCATAATTTATATAAAAATTCATAACTTTTTTAACAGTCGTAGAGACTTGATTTTTTTTTTATTTTTTTCTTCTTTCTCTATACTTAAAATATAAACTATTAACTTTCAAATTGTAAATTTGATACCGGCATACTTACTCTGAAAAAAATTCTCGAAAAGCGTCGATTTTCCGGTTTTCGTCGGCGTCAACTTTGAAAAATCGCACCACCGTCCGGTTTTAAAGGGGAGCGACGAAATTTGGCCCCTTTTATTCTCACATCCTGGGAATAGACCGCGGTCTTTTTTAAGTCTCCAGGCGCAACCGTGTGGCGCCCCGACGCACAGTGTGTCGTTTTCACGATCTAGCTGGACAAAACTCAAATTTCGTACTTTTCCAAACAGGCTTAATTAATACGTTAATTAGTAGTAGATAACTTATATTTGATTGTGATGAGGTTTAATTACCGAGAAATTGCCCCTAACAAAAGATACAAGGATTATAAGGGCCGTCTACCTGAATTTTCTCGACTAAATGCACCACGCGCACGCATCATTCGTCTGACTTTGCTCTATGAATACACTGTGTTTTTATTGTTTAATTGTGATTTTGTGGTAATTTTATTTTTAAGTGAATACTAATAAGGTAAGTTTGCTAAAAAAAATTTTTATTAATGTTTGTGTTTTATTGTAAACTCAATGAGAAGATATCAAGCAAATTTTTTAGTAAAAATGACAGGGTTTTCTTGAGTTTTAGTTTATTTTTCCGCATTATTCCGATTACATATTAGACTCTAATGAAAGATCCACTTATAAGCTATACGAAACATGTTTTTTTTCTTGCGAAAATTTGCGAAATTCATAGATTTTTTCCCTTTTTCAGAATGACTTCTTTAATTCCGCGACGATCTTTTTTTGACGTTTGGTTTGCTAACGCAAAAGATTTCAAACTGGATGCCTTATTGAGTTTTATTATTGAAGAACTTGGTGACCCAACCCTCTCTGATGACGATTTAAGGAGTATTAAAGATACTATTCGCAATAATTGCTCCAAAATTGATGAAAAATGGGCGAAATCTGGAAGACATCGAGGTCGCTTTTTAAAAGCAAATTCTTCGTGGCTAGATGAAAATATTTCGTTTGCGGTTATTGTCATTGAACCTACCCAATATGTAGCAACTCCTAGAACTTGTGTGAAGTTAGCAATAGATTTCAGCAATTACTAATATTTCAAAAAATATGCAAAAAAAAATTAAAAAAACTGGTTATTGTATAGTGTTATAAGTATTTCCAATGGGGTATGGCAAAAACAACCCCATAAATATCCCCACCCCTAAAATATTCAGGTTTAAAGAATTAAAAACGTCACTACGTGCTAAGTTCACTTTTTTTTAATTTTTTTATTTTTAAATATGTTTTCTTATGCTATTACAAATAATATATAAAAAAATTAGATGGCGGTTATTTTTTGTTTAGAAGTTATGATACATCAAAGATTATACAATGGTTGCGCGCGCCGTCATCATGAAAAATACACAAACATCATTTAAATCATCCTTTCTATTCAATTTTTATATATTTAATTTATAAAAGATATTATATACATTAAAAAAACTATAAAGCGGTATTTTCTTGAAGTTGTGACCCTTGAAAGTTCAAAACATATGCCGCGCGAGCGCTCACTAAAGTATTCCTAAAACATTGGCATCACCTTTAATAATGAATTTTTTTTCTTTAAATCATAGTTTAATGAAATACAAACAAATTATAAAAAAATTGAGTGGCGGTATTTTTTTGTTTTCGAGTTTCGCCCTCTGAAACTTTCAAATACTAATATATGCGCGGGCGCTCACTAAAATTCTCCTACAACTTTGGCATCACCTTTAATTTTGAATTTATTTTCTTTAAATCATAGTTTATTGAAATACAAACAAATTATAAAAAAATTGAGTGGCGGTATTTTTTTGTTTTCGAGTTTCACCCTCTAAAACTTCCAAATACTACTAATATGCGCGCGGGCGCTCACTAAAATCCTCCTACAACTTTGGCATCACCTTTAATTTTGAATTTTTTTTCTTTAAATCATTGTTTATTGAAATACAAACAAATTATAAAAAAATTGAGTGGCGGTATTTTTTTGTTTTCGAGTTTCGCCTTCTGAAACTTCCACATACTACTAATATGCGCGCGGGCGCTCACTAAAATCCTCCTACAACTTTGGCATCACCTTGAATTTTGAATTTTTTTTCTTTAAATCATAGTTTATTGAAATACAAACAAATTATAAAAAAATTGAGTGGCGGTATTTTTTTGTTTTCGAGTTTCACCCTCTCAAACTTCCAAATACTACTAATATGCGCGCGGGCGCTCACTAAAATCATCCTACAACTTTGGCATCACCTTTAATTTCGAATTTTTTTTCTTTAAATCATAGTTTATTGAAATACAAACAAATTGCAAAAAAATTGAGTGGCGGTATTTTTTTGTTTTCGAGTTTCACCCTCTCAAACTTCCAAATACTACTAATATGCGCGCGGGCGCTCACTAAAATCATCCTACAACTTTGGCATCACCTTTAATTTCGAATTTTTTTTCTTTAAATCATAGTTTATTGAAATACAAACAAATTGTAAAAAAATTGAGTAGCGGTATTTTTTTGTTTTCGAGTTTCGCCCTCTGAAAGTTCCAAATACTAATATATGCGCGGGCGCTCACTAAAATTCTCCTACAACTTTGGCATCACCTTTAATTTTGAATTTTTTTTCTTTAAATCATAGTTTATTGAAATACAAACAAATTATAAAAAAATTGAGTGGCGGTATTTTTTTGTTTTCGAGTTTCACCCTCTAAAACTTCCAAATACTACTAATATGCGCGCGGGCGCTCACTAAAATCCTCCTACAACTTTGGCATCACCTTGAATTTTGAATTTTTTTTCTTTAAATCATAGTTTATTGAAATACAAACAAATTATAAAAAAATTGAGTGGCGGTATTTTTTTGTTTTCGAGTTTCACCCTCTCAAACTTCCAAATACTACTAATATGCACGCGGGCGCTCACTAAAATCATCCTACAACTTTGGCATCACCTTTAATTTCGAATTTTTTTTCTTTAAATCATAGTTTATTGAAATTCAAACAAATTGTAAAAAAATTGAGTGGCGGTATTTTTTTGTTTTCGAGTTTCGCCCTCTGAAAGTTCCAAATACTAATATATGCGCGGGCGCTCACTAAAATTCTCCTACAACTTTGGCATCACCTTTAATTTTGAATTTTTTTTCTTTAAATCATAGTTTATTGAAATACAAACAAATTATAAAAAAATTGAGTGGCGGTATTTTTTTGTTTTCGAGTTTCACCCTCTCAAACTTCCAAATACTACTAATATGCACGCGGGCGCTCACTAAAATCATCCTACAACTTTGGCATCACCTTTAATTTCGAATTTTTTTTCTTTAAATCATAGTTTATTGAAATTCAAACAAATTGTAAAAAAATTGAGTGGCGGTATTTTTTTGTTTTCGAGTTTCGCCCTCTGAAAGTTCCAAATACTAATATATGCGCGGGCGCTCACTAAAATTCTCCTACAACTTTGGCATCACCTTTAATTTTGAATTTTTTTTCTTTAAATCATTGTTTATTGAAATACAAACAAATTATAAAAAAATTGAGTGGCGGTATTTTTTTGTTTTCGAGTTTCGCCCTCTGAAACTTCCACATACTACTAATATGCGCGCGGGCGCTCACTAAAATCCTCCTACAACTTTGGCATCACCTTTAATTTTGAATTTTTTTTCTTTAAATCATAGTTTATTGAAATACAAACAAATTATAAAAAAATTGAGTGGCGGTATTTTTTTGTTTTCGAGTTTCACTCTCTCAAACTTCCAAATACTACTAATATGCGCGCGGGCGCTCACTAAAATCATCCTACAACTTTGGCATCACCTTTAATTTCGATTTTTTTTTCTTTAAATCATAGTTTATTGAAATACAAACAAATTGTAAAAAAATTGAGTGGCGGTATTTTTTTGTTTTCGAGTTTCGCCCTCTGAAAGTTCCAAATACTACTAATATATGCGCTGGCGCTCACTATAATTCTCCTACAACTTTGGCATCACCTTTAATTTTGAATTTGTTTTCTTTAAATCATAGTTTATTGAAATACAAACAAATTTTAAAAAAATTGAGTGGCGGTATTTTTTTGTTTTCGAGTTTCGCCCTCTCAAACTTCCAAATATTACTAATATGCGCGCGGGCGCTCACTAAAATCATCCTACAACTTTGGCATCACCTTTAATTTTGATTTTTTTTTCTTTAAATCATAGTTTATTGAAATACAAACAAATTGTAAAAAAATTGAGTTGCGGTATTTTTTTGTTTTCGAGTTTCGCCCTCTGAAAGTTCCAAATACTACTAATATATGCGCTGGCGCTCACTATAATTCTCCTACAACTTTGGCATCACCTTTAATTTTGAATTTGTTTTCTTTAAATCATAGTTTATTGAAATACAAACAAATTATAAAAAAATTGAGTGGCGGTATTTTTTTGTTTTCGAGTTTCGCCCTCTGAAACTTCCACATACTACTAATATGCGCGCGGGCGCTCACTAAAATCCTCCTACAACTTTGGCATCACCTTTAATTTTGAATTTTTTTTCTTTAAATCATAGTTTATTGAAATACAAACAAATTATAAAAAAATTGAGTGGCGGTATTTTTTTGTTTTCGAGTTTCACTCTCTCAAACTTCCAAATACTACTAATATGCGCGCGGGCGCTCACTAAAATCATCCTACAACTTTGGCATCACCTTTAATTTCGAATTTTTTTTCTTTAAATCATAGTTTATTGAAATACAAACAAATTGTAAAAAAATTGAGTGGCGGTATTTTTTTGTTTTCGAGTTTCGCCCTCTGAAAGTTCCAAATACTACTAATATATGCGCTGGCGCTCACTAAAATTCTCCTACAACTTTGGCATCACCTTTAATTTTAAATTTGTTTTCTTTAAATCATAGTTTATTGAAATACAAACAAATTGTAAAAAAATTGAGTGGCGGTATTTTTTTGTTTTCGAGTTTCGCCCTCTGAAAGTTCCAAATACTACTAATATATGCGCTGGCGCTCACTAAAATTCTCCTACAACTTTGGCATCACCTTTAATTTTAAATTTGTTTTCTTTAAATCATAGTTTATTGAAATACAAACAAATTGTAAAAAAATTGAGAGCCGGTATTTTTTGTTTTCGAGTTACACCCTCCGACTATTATTAATATACGCGCGGGCGCTAACTAAATTCTCCCTGTAGCATTGGCCTCATATTTAATTATATTTTTTTTAGTTGAGATTCTAGTTTATTGAAATGCAAACTAATTATAAAAAAAATGAGTGGTGGTACTTTTGTGTTTATCGTTTATCTGAAATTTGTAGGTTAGGTAATTGTGTAATTTGTGTTGAGTTTATAATCGATCATGTAATTATTGGAAAATGAGGTAAGTTGCAGTAGAAATAAAATATGATTAATTTACGTAATCATTTTTATATGTTTTTATTTTTATTTTAAATTTGTTTTTATTTTAAAGGAATGATCAAAGCTGATAAAAGAAAATGGAGAAAAAACACCATATAAGAACAGTACGAAACTTACAAATGAAGTATACCTACCTGTGATTTGTTACATTGGCTGAGAACTTATAAAGAGAGGATCATAATATCTGGATTATGTAAATTGTTTTATATTATTATCAGTTTATATTTTTTTAATTTTTGCAAAGTGCTAGATAAGGGATCTTCAAAGTTGGCCACTTTGGTTAATGAAAATGTAAATAAAAGACAGAAAAAATAAGTACTTAATTTTTATTTTTTAAATTAGGAATTCAAACTAACTCAAGTTAGTTTAAGGAATTACATAAGGCACACTTGTAATTAAGTGTTTCCTATAAATTAGCACAAATAATGTGGTCTCTTCTCTAGCATCTAATACATTCCAATTCTTCATTGCACACACCGCAGTACAAACAGGCGGTAGCTTCAATTTCAGATTTGGATATTATTAAAAATTTTAAATAATTACGGTATAGATAAGGATCAAAAGTCTCATCAAAAGGATTGCCATTAATCAAATTTTCAGCAAAGAAGATTGTATAAACTCCACAGTTCCATCCATCATTTTGTATAGGATGTTTACGTTCTTTCAAAGAAAATTTACAATCCTTATAATATTGTGAACTATTATTTAAAATTCTTGAGAATTTTTGGAAATATGTTTTTGATTTTCGACTGTTAGAAAACTTTGGATCATAATATTCCATAATCTTTGTTTCCAAATTTACAAAAAATAGTGTAAAATGGTCTGATTTTAGGATTGGAAATAATAGCATTTTTACATTTGGTGAAATTGTTATCTTCGGATCTTTCATCTCTAATAATTGTTGGACTTTGTATACCATGAAAGCTTCAGCTCCATCAGCATTATTAGTAAATATATGTAAGCAGTAGTCTATAACTAAATTATCTAGCCACATATTTAAAACAATTTGATCAGTATGTAGAGTACTGTAGCTACCATAGTATAAGGTCTCTTCCTTGAAACGCGAAACCAAATATTCGCGACCATTAGAAAGTTGAGTCATTTCAACGACTGGATTGAAGTTGCAATAGTATTTTAAATCAGAATCAGAGACTTTTTCGTCGATCAATTCATCTTGTTTATCAAGTTTCACTTTTTCTAGTTTTGCATGCTCCTTATTTTGTAATTTCGTAATAAATTGTTTTTTAAAATAAGTATGTTTGATTTTCCTCCTTTTGCACCACCTTTCCTCTGGAATTTTAATTTTTGGTTTTTTTGAGGCACATCTTCTTAAGTCTAGGTTGAACTTATGTTCTCTATATTCTGAGACTGTAAAGTCTCTAATCTTCCGAATGAATCGTGAACACTTTCGATGCAAACCTCTAGAAAGAATATTATTTTTGACAATCCCAAACCATCTTTCCACGACTGCATTGCTGGATCTTTTTTCGGCAAACAAACTTGTCCACATAGGTAGGTATGGAATATAGTGCTTTATAAAGTACGTTATAAACAATTCATTATAAAAAACATTATTTTTATTATCATTTACCTGAACTGAAAGTAATTTTTCTTTTAGATCATTAAAAAGATCATCAAAATATTTAAAAAAATTATTATTTTTGTAAAAGACATCGGTTGTTTCGGTCATGATAGGCAAACGTGACTCTAAGTTTTCGGTATCCCTATCTTCATGAACATCAGAAGTATTATGATTATTGGCTGTTTTCCCAATTAAGTTGTTCTTAGCATTTGACATTTTTGAGTTTTCGTATTTACTGGATATTAAAATAAATAAATTTACAATGGTTTCCTTTATATCTGCAAAATCAGATTTGTCAAAAAATGAAGCAATTATTTCTTTTAATATGCTTCGAACATATTTATCCTCAAAAAAATTATTAACATCTCTTGAAAACAATTTCATTAAATGGGCACAGCACAATCGAATGTTAATAAAACCATTTAAGTTAACACTGGGATTATTGACTTTCTCAAAAAACATGTTGCAGTAACTTAATAAAGTTTGGCAATTCCAGGACTCTGAAATTGCATTTAAAAATGCTAAACTAAAGTCAGTCGTAACACTCTTAAAAGCAGGCCACTTAATTTGTTTCTTTAAACAAAAATATTTAAACTCTAAAAGCCAAGAAGCAATACTTCCAGTGTCGTGTTTCGTGGATACCATTTCAACAATTGGTACGATTTTACTTTTTATTGTTTGCACAACTCCAGCATAGTAGAGTACTCTTTTGTAATTTTTAAAAGGTTTTCGAATTACTGAACCTGTAGCATCAAGGTAAATGTTTGGAAGCTCTGGAGTATCAATTGCATATTTTTTTATAAATTCGGTCTGTTCTCGGCTAAATATATAAACAATTAGAGGTTCAGAAACTTTGAAGATATAATTCTTATTTTCACGAGCCATTAACATCATATCGTAGACATCATCCACCGACCTATCTTGCCTAGAAAGAGCTTCTGTTTTAATTTTTCGGTAAACACTTAACGATTTGGCACGTCTAAGATTTTTCGTTAAAGAAACTTTTTTAAAACATGATTTGGCATCTTCTTTTCTGATGTCTAAAATCTCAGTATTTTCTACACGTTGTCCTAAAATACAGCGCTCGACTCCTCTAACTTGCCTAGTAAGTTGTTTATTATGCGAAAAATTAACAGAAGAAGAATATAAACAACCTCTAAGACAATAATTGCTTATAAAACATTCCAATTTAAATAACTTGCAATCAATATACGAACAATAACCATAAATTATAATTGAATTTTTCAAATAGTTAGTACTTTTTAAATTGAAAATACATGTGCTATTAACTTCTTCAAATTTTTCTTTTAGCAAAAAATTTGAATAATTTGTATTAAATTTTTTATTTTTATAATTATAAATTGAATTTAATTGTTCTTTGGAAACATTAAATTCTCCTTCAAAATATACGCATTCCTTGAACGAAGCAGATTTAATGGTTGAAGGGTAAACATTAACCGAACCAATTGGTAATATAAACGACGTTTCTTTTTTATTTTCTTTATAAATTGTGAAAAGATTATTGTCTATATCATCTATTTTGTTGGCGGTAACATCTAAAGTTGCATTAATATCTTTTTGAAAGTTATCTAATGTTGAAACAATTTCTGTTGAGTCGTTTGTACTTTTATTTTTGCAGATCGTAGAAGTATCTAATAATTCCTCCAACACATTTGCATCAAAAGATTGATCCATAGACAAGTTTTCAAAATTAATATTATTTTTCAGAATTTCGCTATTAATAGATAAATTTATTACCTTTGTATCAAGGTGTTGATTACTGAGCTTTCTTGAATTTATTGAATCTATTAAATTCAATAATTCCGTTGTTCTTTTTTTTATAATGGTGTATAAGTGCAGTCTTTTTAGTCTATTGTTTTCTCCAAATAAAGATAAACAAGCGTCTTGAATTAATTTATCGCCACAACGCAATCGGCGAATTTTATTTGAACTTGCGGACACAGAACTTAAATAAGCTGCCAGATCAATAATAATCATATCCTTAAGATTCATTTTTTATGCCTTGTGAAAAAACCGAGAAAATCCAGAACGAAACGAAACAGTCGAGCTTAAAGCGGACACTAAACACTGATAACGGCAACAAAGTGCTGGTCTAGAAGAATGTAAGTATCTGCCTCTCACTCTAACCCAAAACACATGGTTTATAAGCTGGTGCAAAGCAATAATTATATTTTTCAAAAAAAACAGATATTGCATAGACGCAACTAAAAAGTCTATATACTCTTTGCAAAACTATGCATCTCTAGTATGTTTGGTGACTAGGATTATTATGTTTATTTTAAAGGCGCACAAAACAGAAGACAAATACCGAAACTCGAAAACAAAAAAATACCGCCACTCAATTTTTTTATAATTTGTTTGTATTTCAATAAACTATGATTTAAAGAAAAAAAATTCAAAATTAAAGGTGATGCCAAAGTTGTAGGAGAATTTAAGTGAGCGCCAGCGCATATATTAGTAGTATTTGGAACTTTCAGAGGGCGAAACTCGAAAACAAAAAAATACCGCCACTCAATTTTTTTATAATTTGTTTGTATTTCAATAAACTATGATTTAAAGAAAAAAAATTCAAAATTAAAGGTGATGCCAAAGTTGTAGGAGAATTTAAGTGAGCGCCAGCGCATATATTAGTAGTATTTGGAACTTTCAGAGGGCGAAACTCGAAAACAAAAAAATACCGCCATTCAATTTTTTTATAATTTGTTTGTATTTCAATAAACAATGATTTAAAGAAAAAAAATTCAAAATTAAAGGTGATGCCAAAGTTGTAGGAGAATTTAAGTGAGCGCCCGCGCATATATTAGTATTTGGAACTTTCAGAGGGCGAAACTCGAAAACAAAAAAATACCGCCACTCAATTTTTTTATAATTTGTTTGTATTTCAACAAACTATGATTTAGAGAAAAAAAATTCAAAATTAAAGGTGATACCAAAGTTGTAGGTGGATTTTAGTGAGCGCCAGCGCGCATATTAGTAGTATTTGGAAGTTTCAGAGGGCGAAACTCGAAAACAAAAAAATACCGCCACTCAATTTTTTTATAATTTGTTTGTATTTCAATAAACAATGATTTAAAGAAAAAAAATTAAAATTAAAGGTGATGCCAAAGTTGTAGGAGAATTTAAGTGAGCGCCAGCGCATATATTAGTAGTATTTGGAACTTTCAGAGGGCGAAACTCGAAAACAAAAAAATACCGCCATTCAATTTTTTTATAATTTGTTTGTATTTCAATAAACAATGATTTAAAGAAAAAAAATTCAAAATTAAAGGTGATGCCAAAGTTGTAGGAGAATTTAAGTGAGCGCCAGCGCATATATTAGTAGTATTTGGAACTTTCAGAGGGCGAAACTCGAAAACAAAAAAATACCGCCACTTAATTTTTTTATAATTTGTTTGTATTTCAACAAACTATGATTTAGAGAAAAAAAATTCAAAATTAAAGGTGATACCAAAGTTGTAGGTAGATTTTAGTGAGCGCCAGCGCGCATATTAGTAGTATTTGGAAGTTTCAGAGGGCGAAACTCGAAAACAAAAAAATACCGCCACTCAATTTTTTTATAATTTGTTTATATTTCAACAAACTATGATTTAGAGAAAAAAAATTCAAAATTAAAGGTGATACCAAAGTTGTAGGTGGATTTTAGTGAGCGCCAGCGCGCATATTAGTAGTATTTGGAAGTTTCAGAGGGCGAAACTCGAAAACAAAAAAAAAACCGCCACTCAATTTTTTTATAATTTGTTTGTATTTCAATAAACAATGATTTAAAGAAAAAAAATTCAAAATTAAAGGTGATGCCAAAGTTGTAGGAGAATTTAAGTGAGCGCCAGCGCATATATTAGTAGTATTTGGAACTTTCAGAGGGCGAAACTCGAAAACAAAAAAATACCGCCATTCAATTTTTTTATAATTTGTTTGTATTTCAATAAACAATGATTTAAAGAAAAAAAATTCAAAATTAAAGGTGATGCCAAAGTTGTAGGAGAATTTAAGTGAGCGCCAGCGCATATACTAGTAGTATTTGGAACTTTCAGAGGGCGAAACTCGAAAACAAAAAAATACCGCCATTCAATTTTTTTTATAATTTGTTTGTATTTCAATAAACAATGATTTAAAGAAAAAAAATTCAAAATTAAAGGTGATGCCAAAGTTGTAGGAGAATTTAAGTGAGCGCCAGCGCATATATTAGTAGTATTTGGAACTTTCAGAGGGCGAAACTCGAAAACAAAAAAATACCGCCACTCAATTTTTTTATAATTTGTTTGTATTTCAATAAACTATGATTTAAAGAAAAAAAATTCAAAATCAAAGGTGATGCCAAAGTTGTAGGAGGATTTTAGTGAGCGCCCGCGCGCATATTAGTAGTATTTGGAAGTTTGAGAGAGTGAAACTCGAAAACAAAAAAATACCGCCACTCAATTTTTTTATAATTTGTTTGTATTTCAATAAACTATGATTTAAAGAAAAAAAAATCAAAATCAAAGATGATGCCAAAGTTGTAGGAGGATTTTAGTGAGCGCCCGCGCGCATATTAGTAGTATTTGGAAGTTTGAGAGGGTGAAACTCGAAAACAAAAAAATACCGCCACTCAGTTTTTTTATAATTTGTTTGTATTTCAATAAACTATGATTTAAAGAAAAAAAATTCAAAATTAAAGGTGATGCCAAAGTTGTAGGAGAATTTAAGTGAGCGCCAGCGCATATATTAGTAGTATTTGGAACTTTCAGAGGGCGAAACTCGAAAACAAAAAAATACCGCCACTCAATTTTTTTATAATTTGTTTGTATTTCAACAAACTATGATTTAGAGAAAAAAAATTCAAAATTAAAGGTGATACCAAAGTTGTAGGTGGATTTTAGTGAGCGCCAGCGCGCATATTAGTAGTATTTGGAAGTTTCAGAGGGCGAAACTCGAAAACAAAAAAATACCACCACTCAATTTTTTTATAATTTGTTTGTATTTCAATAAACTATGATTTAAAGAAAAAAAATTCAAAATCAAAGGTGATGCCAAAGTTGTAGGAGGATTTTAGTGAGCGCCCGCGCGCATATTAGTAGTATTTGGAAGTTTGAGAGGGTGAAACTCGAAAACAAAAAAATACCGCCACTCAATTTTTTTATAATTTGTTTGTATTTCAATAAACTATGATTTAAAGAAAAAAAATTCAAAATTAAAGGTGATGCCAAAGTTGTAGGAGAATTTTATTGAGCGCCAGCGCATATATTAGTAGTATTTGGAAGTTTCAGAGGGCGAAACTCGAAAACAAAAAAATACCGCCACTCAATTTTTTTATAATTTGTTTGTATTTCATTAAACTATGATTTAAAGAAAATAAATTCATTATTAAAGGTGATGCCAATGTTTTAGGAATATTTTAGTGAGCGCTCGCGCGGCATATGTTTTGAATTTTCAAGGGTCACAACTTCAAGAAAATACCGCTTTATAGTTTTTTTAATGTATATAATATCTTTTATAAATTAAATATATAAAAATTGAATAGAAAGGATGATTTAAATGATGTTTGTGTATTTTTCATGATGACGGCGCGCGCAACCATTGTATAATCTTTGATGTATCATAACTTCTAAACAAAAAATAACCGCCATCTAATTTTTTTATATATTATTTGTAATAGCATAAGAAAACATATTTAAAAATAAAAAATTAAAAAAAAAGTGAACTTAGCACGTAGTGACGTTTTTAATTCTTTAAACCTGAATATTTTAGGGGTGGGGATATTTATGGGGTTGTTTTTGCCATACCCCATTGGAAATACTTATAACACTATACAATAACCAGTTTTTTTAATTTTTTTTTGCATATTTTTTGAAATATAAGTAATTGCTGAAATCTATTGCTAACTTCACACAAGTACTCCTAGAACGAGTAACCAACCCGGAAGACCACAAAAGGACTTTGAAGCTGCAAGCGAAAAAACAAAAAGGCGACGAATTCAATATCTGCTTGATTTTTCGAACGAGGAAGAATTATTGATGGCAACTGAAGTTCAGCTTCGCCAGGCAGGAAAAAGAGATTCGGCATCCATTGTAAAGGAGCTTTGTTTTAGTTCACCTCATAGAGGTACTAATATAAAAAAGCGCGACAGTTTGTAGCATGCCCAAAACAAGATGGACTGTCAGAAAATCAAGCTCTCGCGATGATGATCGATGCGAATCTTTCAACACATCAGTATAATATTATACGCGATCAAGCAAAAGCAGTAAATAGCACAATTTATCCATCTTACTACAAAATTAAAGAGGCAAAACGGGAGTGCTATCCTAGTGATATTGAAATTACAGAGACGCAAGCTGAAATCAAATTACAATCTTTGATGGATCACACGATTACACGACTGTGCAAGGTACAAGAAGAGGACCTGAAGACTATAACTAATTTGAAAAGTCTTGATATAATTATAAAATGGGGTTGTGATGGCGCGGAACAAACTACATATAAACAGAAATTTTCCGAAGAACATTGCAGTGATGCCAGTTTATTCAGCATTTCGATGGTGCCAATCCAAATGTATGCAACGAATGACGAAAGCATCAAAACTATTGTATGGCAAAATCCTTCCACATCTTCTACGAGATATTGCAGACCCATAAAGTTTGTATTTGCCAAGGAAACTGTGGATTTGATTGTTGCAGAAGTTGGCAAAGTTAAGGAGGAGGTAACTTCATTGACACCTACTAAAATTATTGGAAATGACGCGGAAGTCTTGGTAAAAGCAACATTAATAGTTTGTATGATTGATGGCAAAATTTGTAATACTGTAGCTTCGTGTGCATCAACACAAACTTGTTACTTATGTGGTGCAAAGCCTAGGGAAATGAATAATGAAAGGGTTGTGTTAGAAAAGACAGTAAATAGCGAATTTCTTTCTCTTTCCCTTTCTCCTCTGCACGCTTGGATAAGATTCTGCGAGTGTATTTTACATATATCTTATCGCCTTGATATAAAAACATGGCAGGCTAGGGGACAGGAGCATAAAAATAAAGTGGCAGAAAAAAGAAAAGTGTTCAAGAAAAGTTTAGACGTGAGTTAGGCTTATTAGTGGATATGCCTAAACAAAAAACAGGTAATACAAATGATGGGAACACGGCCCGTAAGTTTTTTAGAAATGCTGAAATTTCAGCTGAAATAACAGGTGTAAATATTGAGCTAATCAAGCGCTTCCGTGTCATATTAGAGTGCATCAATAGTGGATTACCTATCGATATTAATAAATTCCATGAATACACTAAGACAACAAGAGAAATGTATATTATGGAATATTCATGGTATTCAATGCCTGTAAGCGTACATAAAATGCTTTTTCACGGAAAAGATATTCTTGCTGCAAGTATTCTTCCAATCGGCCAACTTTCGGAAGAAGCTCTAGAAGCTAGAAACAAAGATAACAGGAAATTCAGAGAATTATTTACCAGAAAAACATCAAGAGTTGATACGAACAGGGATTTAATAAATAGATTGCTCATTTCATCTGATCCAGTAACTGCCAGTTTACGAGCTCCTCCAAAAACTGTACGTGGCCAAATTATTCCGGAAGTACGCGAACTTCTTGAGATGGAAATGGAATCTTCATCTGAACCAGAGGAATTGGGACAGTCAGATTATGAATATGATGCAGATTCTGACTAAGGATTTATTTTAATTTTTTTTTTGTATTTTTATCGACTTATTTTATTTTCAAATTTCAAAAATTAATAATTTTTTTAATTTTTTAATTTAATTTAATTTATTTTATGTTTTATATTGATTGAAATTTCATAAAATATATTTTTTATTATTTACTACGGTGTTTTACTTGCCTTAATTAAGTTAAATAATTTTGTCCAGCTAGATCGTGAAAACGACACACTGTGCGACGCCGAGACGCCAAGAGTACAAATTTAACGTTTTTTCGGGCGGCAAAAGTGCTCAAACTGTACCCCTTATATTTGAGGATCGGCAGGTGCAAAAAATAGCGGGTTTTCGATTTACAAACTAGATACAGGTTATTACGGCGATCCGAGCCTTTTTTTTGATATCTTGATTTTTTATTTTAATTTGGGGCCTTTAAATTTGCGTTTCGTTTTTCTTGGCTTTTCGACGCGGACTTTGAAATTTCGTAACATTCGATAGATGTTGGATATTACGGTGCGATATTTTTTATTTTGCTTATTGCATTAATATTTATAAGGAAAAAAATCGACAGCACTAAATTTTTTCCCTTTGCTTCAGAAAAAAATCTTACGTAAAATGTTAAAAAAATCGCACAAACGCGGTAAAACGGTTATACCACTTGCGCCCACAGTTTTTAAAAACTTTCAAATTTTACTTCATTTCACTTAAATAGAGTAACTTTTGCAGCTAATAGGCTATTTTTTGTTTTTATACTCGAAGGGGTTGGGAAGATACAGAAGAATTTTTGAATTTAAGGGTGAACGGCTCCCGTTCGCCCATTTTTTAACGGATTTTCAGTTTTAAAAACTCTGCTTAATCTACTCTTAGAACGAAAACCGCTTACGTATAGGGTTTTTTGAATTTCTAAAAAATAACGAAAAAATAATTATTTTAAAGTTTCATTTAAAAAAGTCGCAATTTTTGACGCTTTACGGTCTAATCAACCCCCCAAATTCTATTTCACCCCCATGTAATACACCTTTTCTGAAAGCTTTCAAGGTCCGCTTTATGACAAAAAAAGAATTACTTCGCTACTTAGCAAAAATATGCAAAATCTCCGTTTGGAGCCAAAATTGCGGTCTGAAATTTTTCACTTTTCACAAAATAATTAATATCTTCAAAACTATTGGAACCACCGGCACGCTTAATAGCTTAAAATTCGCACCGTCACCTCCCCCACCAAATTCCGTGAAAATTTTAATTTTCGGTTTAAAATTGCGTCGTGCAGGCCCGTATTTGTACCAAATTTTTACCAAAAAATCTTTTTAACCGATTTTAACCAAATTTTTTTTAAAACGCGTCTATCGACGGTGTTTACCTTTGGTAAAAATTTGAAATCGCTAACCTTCATGGTTTTCGAGAAAAACAATAAAAATCGATTTCCATGAAAAATTTCAAGCCAGTAGCCTTAAAAATATCGCAAAAAATTTTTTTTCGAATTTTTTCAAAATCGTCCACGCAAATGAAGGACAATAGAAAATGAATGAAATGTGGGGAGTTAGTTACCCCTACACCCACTAAAAAAAATTTAAACCCCAAAAACTCAAAAAAATGAAAAGTTTCTTAAAAACTAATTACATTTTAAAAAATTTAATAAAATCATATCGATAATTTTTACAAACTTATCTGTACTAATTTTTGTTTCTTAATTTCAGTTATTAAGCTAAATATGATTTTTTGACAATACACATTTACTCATTTATCAGAATGCCATATTTTATATAAAAATTCATATCTTTTGAACAAAAAGTCGTAGAGCCTTGAATTTTTTTTCTATACTACAACCCAAAATTATTAACTTTCAAATTGTAAATTTGAAACCCGCATACTAGTTAAAAGCTAATTTCATATAAAAATTGTAGGTTTCATAAAAACTTATTTCACTTTTAAGGCGATAGTCGGCAAATGCGAGCACTTGATTTTGAAAATCCCCTGGTATTTGGGGTTTTGCTCATAATTTTTTTTCTATTGAAGCTTTTTTAAAATTTCTTTTTTTGGTACACAGAAGAGTCTTGTGGCTACCAATTTCTTCTGGTTTTGTTTTTGTAAGTCACACCAAATACTCATACGGCAGCAGTAAAATTGGCACTTTTAAAAAAACCTGGTCCTAGAAAATACCATTTTTCTTTAACAAGGGACCTTTAAATTGACATTTGTAAAATTTTTTCTTATCTAAATACACAACTGTACAAAAGTGTTATTCTGTTTTTTCGATTATATCGAGTATAAGGTTTAAAACAGCAAGAAAAACTTGCTCTGTTTTAGGTCAGATTTAATTGTCTATAAATCTAAAAATTCAATAAAAAATACAAAAACAAAATAATAGACATGTTATGCCAAGTATTAATGAACTACTACTACAAAAAAAACAGAATTTCATGTACTGGTTTGTCTAAAAAATGGTATTCCGTAGAGTCACATTTTACGTTCACAAAATTTCGCCGACTATCGTCTTAAGTCGATTTTCTAACGAAGTTATTGTTGGATTCTGATTTACAACGGTGTTATTTACTTTTGCGAATTTTAAAATTTTGTGAATGGAGTATATAATTATTATGAGCAGCAAATTAAAGAAAACGCGGTAAATCTAGACACCTAACCAAAAAGTTATTCTATTAAAATATTACTTATACTACAATATTTTTAAGTTATTTTTACTTACCCAATAAGACAATTTCATTAAAATAATTTCTTTTAATGTGGAAAATCACGACAACCATTAAAACAACACAACGGGTGATAAGTGATAACAATGGAGGACATGGAATACAGAACGTGCTAAACGCTAAACACGGCGCACATGGCAGCGGCAAGCTTCACTTCCACTTCTCTAACTCATCGGATTGTGCGCAAACAAGAATTTGTTCGATGCGATAATTTTATTGGTTAAAATAAATCACGTGAACAAAGCCCGAATGTCCTAAATATAATTTCTTGCCAATATTACTTAAATCACATTCTTAAAATATTATTCTTCATTTTTATACTAATATATTCTAGAAAAGGTAAAAATATGATTAAACAAATATTTATTAAAGAACATGTATGTTAGGTAAAAACCTACTCCTACGCATTGTACATTACCCATATTATATTTAGTTCATTAGTTGCATCTTTTGTAAAGGAGTCTCATTGTTAATTGTTTCACATTGCTTATTAATTCATTTTAGTTAATATAACAATAAGGCTTCTATTTTAGAAATAGTTTAGATAATAATTTTATGTGGGTTGATGTATAATACGCTTTCATTTTAGAATTAGAAGTGTCTTAGCTCTTGTCCGTTTAACTTGTCAATCGTTTTAATATTTTACTTAAAATAAATTAATTAATTCAAAGTTTCATAGTGTTTGTCAATTTCCTTTCAAATTAAATTAAAATCATTTTAAAAAAAATCATTTTACATCGTTAGAACGTAAAATTGGCGCAGTCGGTAGGATATCGCGAGTTTCCTAAAAGAAATCTGTGGACCAGCACTTAATCGCGACTTTTCATCAGCGGCCCCTTTCCTGAAGAAAAGAATATTGAGAAGAAAATATTAAATATTGGTTGGCAAGATCAAGAAATATTTTTCAAGAAGTTTTTATTCAGCGGCACCTTTCCTGAAGAGAATTTTCAATTTTTGAGCAGTCCGAGGACCATCTCAACTTAATTCAATTTCATCGCGTCGGTGGCGAGTTCGCTCAGCGGCACCTTTCCTGAGGAGCACGTCCATCACAGCATTTTTATGAAGATAATTCACGGAGTTACGCTTATTGCTCTGTAAGTGATTTTAATATCTTTTGTTTGCTTTCTTATTTTTGATATTGCAATATTTAATATTGTTATTTTATTGTTTTTACTTCTCCTAATTGAAAGTTCAATTAGTTTAATTTATAAAAATGGTAGAATTTACAAACGTTTTCTTTGCAATTACTCTCAGTTTTACTAGTTATATTATTAATCAAGTGACCCCTGATACTTTTGAATCCTATCTTATTGAAATACGTAATAAAAAGATGCTCGAAATATCTTGCGGCGCGACCTTAAGCATGTAGTACGCATTATCCTGCTTATTATGTTGGGGCATCAAGATATTATAAATTGGGTTCATCAAGCTAGTATCTGTTTTATAATTCACCGTGTTATTAATTTTAATAAAGTATACCTCGCTTATTAATCTTTTAAAATAGTTCAGTATATAAAATCTTCACTTTCTCGAAGTCAAAATCATGTTTAAGTCGCGCATGATGGTGTACAAGGGCAGTTATTCTATCCCCGGCATTTTCCGTATATTTCCTGCAACTGGATTCATGCTGTTGCACCCGTTTTTTTAAATATTGTTTTATTTGTCCAATATAGTAATTCTTACAACCTTTGCAAGGGATGGAATAAATGACATTGCTTTTGTCCATATCTTCAACCTGACACTTCAATTTCGAAAATAGATTACCTACTGTGCAGGTGTTATAAGTAGCTAGTTGTACATTTGTTTTCCTAAATATATTCCTAATCCTCGATGTAACGTTAGGTACATTTATGAACTTACTATATGTATGTTCTTTTCCAACATCTGACAAAGGGGTTCTTACCCCAGTGTTACCTACACTGAACAATACCTTATTAACTAATTTTGATGGATAATGATTCGTTCTAAGAATTCTCTTAACAATATCTAGGTTTTCAGTATGGAATTTTTTATTACTTAGTGTAATTACCTTATTTTTAAATTGTTTAATTATAGCTATTTTCTGTGCTAAGGGATGCTGTGAAAAATAACTCAAACACCTTTCTGAAAACGTAGGTTTCCGATACCAGTTAGTTATGACTGTATTATCAGTTTCTCTAATTAATTTTACATCCAGAAAAGGAAGCTTGCTGTCATTTTCCATTTCAACAGTGAATTTTATTCTGTCACTAACACGATTAAAGATACTCAATGTGTTATCAACTTCATCAAATGGTAGAGTTATTACTATGTCATCGACATATACCTTGCACACCGGTACATCAAATTGCAACGAGTTAAGCCCTTGTTCGATAATATAATTCAAAGTAAGTTCTGCTAAAATAGGGGAGGCTGGGTTCCCCATTGCAGTCCCATCCTTCTGTAAGTAGAACTGTTTGTTGTAGCTAAAATAGCTTGAGTCAAATATATAATCAATGATTGCAATGAAGTTACATTTACTGATTGTTGTGTAAGTCCCAATTACATCCCAGTCCTTCTCTATAATATCCATCACCAACTGTTTCGGGATATTCGTGAACAATGATTTCACGTCGAAAGAAACCAGTATGTAATTAGGAGGTAATATATATCCTTAAAAGTGTGAATAACTTCTAATGAATTTTTCACTTTATATTCGAAGGTTTCCACATAGCCACATAGAGCATTATGTATAAATCTGGCTAGATTCACAGAGGGAGTGTTAATTTAGGAAACCACAGGTCTTAATGGTACCTGTGGTTTATGTATTTTGGGGAATGTAGAATTATGTTTAATCAACTTTTGACCGCTTATTTGACTTATATCATTATCAGTGATTAGTTTCTTAATAATTTTATTAGATATATTTTGAAACATATTTGTAGGGTCTTTATTATTCTTTTCATATGTCTCCTCATCGCTCAGCAATTCTAACATTTTTTCATTGTACATTGAATCATTCATAATTACCGTGTTCCCCCCTTTATCGGATCTCGTGACAATGATGTCTTTATTCTCCTTAAGAAAATCCTTAGCCATATCAAAATCTGATCTAAACTTATTATTAGTCACCTTATTGTAATTATTTTGCCTATGAATTGCGTTAGTAACATTATTCACGCACTTAGATATAATACAATCTTTTTCTACGTCATCAATATTATTTATACGTTGCGCACTATATTCAATATCTTTAATTAAATTAAGCATTGGTTTTTTATTCGGTATTACGCTAAACTTTGGCCCTAAACTTAATATATTAATTACTTCTGTAGGGATTGATTTATTACTCATATTAACTACCCATTTTGGTTGTACACTATAGCTACCGACATTATTGGCGATTCAAATTATTATTTCCCGCGATAATATTTATGCAACCAAACATACGTTAGGGGTTGTGGCCATCTTGTATGACGTCACGTCAGTGCAAGCAAAACATCCGGTAACCTAAAATATCGCGCGTCAAACACAAAATTTAATAATTCGCCCGTGTTTATGTTTACAGTGATTGTGGCTTGTGATTTTATTCAAATATGAATAAATATTTATCATTTGCAGATATGTGTGAATTTTTAGGTTGTTTGCCTACTTCTAGCTGTATTCTTGAAGGTGAACAGCTAGTAAATTGCTCGCATATAATTTTATGCCAAATTTCGGAAAAAATATGGACCAAGTGGAGATTTTTAGTTTGTGCCTACAAACATCTCATCTGAGCACCGCACCCTATGAAATAAAAGGGACTTTTGATTTATCAGATAAGGTTGTGGTAAAAAAAATCGAATGTTCTTGTAAAGCAGGATTAAGCTCCCGGTGTAAACATGTTGCAGCCGTATTAATTTATTGCACCAGGTTGTATATAAAATATATATATATAAATATATGTTCTGTTTTAGGAATGATATTGGGTCCATGGAAATCATGTCATCGACCGATAAAAAGTGTTCTTGGTCAGCACAAAAAGGTCCAGCTTTGCATAAATACACAAAACAAAATAATCCAGTAAGTTCCTGGGATTGTATTAAACAACCGACAATTAAGGCAAAATCAATACCAAAGGGGATAATTTTCAATATGTTGCAAAAAGTGTACCATAATTCAGAGTTATCTAAACATTGGTAAAAGCGATAGTAAATACATATTTTTTTATTAAATAAATAATGTTTTAAGTGCTGGTCGTCTACCCTTCTCAGCCGATATCGAAGCCGAGGAGGTGGCAAGTAGCAACAATGATATTTTGGAAACAATTTTTAACTCTTTTGAATCGAGTTTTGTAACAACTTTAGAGAAGCCACTAATGCTAGAGTGCTCCCAAGAATTTTATAAAAATAATATTTTTACAAACTCTCCTTTGGCTCTATGTGTCGATTCAAAAAATAACAAGACTATTTGGAAAAAAGAACGTCAATTCCGCATTACAGGATCTCGTTGTTATTCGGTCTTTACGTATGCCAAAGATGACTGGGAGACCAAATCCTTAAAGTATTTTTGGCCAAAAGGCTATACCAATAAAGATATGCAGCACGGAATTGCATTTGAAAGCAAAGCTCGTGAAGCATACATGATAAAAAGGAATTGTTTTGTTTTGGAAACTGGTTTGATAATCAGCAAGTCAAATCCATGGTTAGCATATTCACCCGATGGAATAATTACGGAGGAGGACAAACCAAAGGCATTGTTGGAGATTAAATGTGTAGTCAAAGGTATGTAAATATTTTATTTATTAATAAATATAATCTAAAATTAAATAATTAATATTAAATACATAAAACTCACTTCTAATTAACTAAACGTTCTGGCTATTACCATTCAAAGCAAAGATTGTAAGCGAGTTCAATATATACTTATTTAATATTAATTAATAGTTTATTTATTTATATTTTATCAGGTACAAAATTTCAGGTAAAGAAGAAACAGCTGAAAATATTGGTCAATATTGTAAGTTTCTTACATATGTAGAAGGTGAACCACAATTGAAAAAAAAACATCAATACTATGATCAAATTCAATTGGGAATGGCTATATTAAATTTGGAATCGACCAACTTTATTGTCTATTGCAGTAAAGATGATTCGTTTTTAAAAGTGGTTGTACATAGAGACAATGAATTTTTAGTAATTTTCTTAAATAAACTTCACAGTAATTTTTTTGATAAAATGTTACATATTGCCTGTACAAATCATAATAATTATAAATAACTTAAATTTTGATTATTTTTTTATTTTTGCTTTAAAATCAAAAGCTGGGGAAAACTCCCATATCCGTTTAAACATAAACATAAAAAGTAAGCAAGTTTTGGTAATGATTAAAACATTTTTTTTTAAATTACTGCAAAAAACATTTTCAATACATAATATACAAAATCCTCAGCATGTTTAAAATTCTAGGTATTGTATCACAAAATTACAGAAATTTATCATCACTTAAAATGGGATTTGATAGGTTTGTTATGGCACATGCAATTAAAAAAATGTGATCAATAATTTCAATTAAACTGAATGGCAATCGATTACTCAATATTTTAAAAATCTTTATTCGTTGGTTTGAACGTTCTATGTGAACTCTGGCTGAAGCAATTTTTGCATTCAAAAGAGCGTCACTTGAAGAAAATTGTGATTTTTTTCTTAAAAATGGTGGTTGAATTACTTTGATACATGATTTATTACATATTTCGTTAATGTGAAACCCTTTGTCCACCATAATTGCATCCCTGTTTTTTCTTAATTTTGACAAAAGATTACTCGATTCAAAAATATTTTTATCAGAAGTTCTTCCCCCAAATCCTAAACTAACAAATGTTATTAATCCTGAAGGTGCTACACCGGTCATGAATTTAACCGTTGTAGTACCTTTATAATTTGAATAAAGTTTTATTCTGCAACAAAGCCTTTTAGGCTTTTGAATAAAGTCTACAATTACTCTTACATTTGAAAAATCTTTGAAACACATTGGAATATTTCTTTGTATGTGCTCATATGCAGGAAACAATATGGCTGCACGAAGTGGTTTTGACAAAAGTTGAATAGTTTCAAAAAAAATTTGTTTGCAGGTTTGAGATGAAATTTTAAATATTGTTCCTAAAACCACATAGGGTAGATCAAGTTTCATCTTCATGAATGTTAAAAATACTCTGCTTTTGTCAGAAAGTCTATGAATTCGAGTATCCGATTTAACCATTCCAAAGATTGTAACTAGCGTAGTTAAAAGTGCAAAGGAATGCAGTCCAGTTAAACAATTTAGTTCTTTGTCACTTGAAATACTTTCAGAAAATTGATAAAATGTTTCAGTCGTGACCTGACATTCAGCATCCGAACAAGTATATTCGGTTTGACTCCAAGTTGTTTTTAATGTAGAAAATGAGTATTCAGTTTGCGTTCCAACATCTATAAATTCTTTTGAAGCGATTTTAGTTCCACTTAACAATATAAGAGCATCAGCAACTTCATATTCAGCACCTTGTATTGTAGAATTGACTTGGGGGTCTTGGAAAACAGGTGGAGTACAATTTTGTATTCTTTCGAGGCCTTCAAGAACAGGTGAAATACAATTTTGTATTCTTTCTGGGCCTTCAAGAATAAGTGGCATACAATTTTGTACTCTTTCTAGGTCTTCAAGGATGGGTGGATGAGTAAGATTTCGTATTCGTATTCTTTCAAGGCGAGATCTTCTTTTTACTAGAAGTTTTTGATTACATTTTGATAGTGGTAAATTTTGATTTGGTACTGCATCTGGAAGTAATCTTCTTTTATCAAATCAACCTAAAAGAAATTTTAAATAGGTTGGCAAAAATTTTATTTTTGTGACACTAATTTCAATAGTTTTAAAATTAAATTTATATTACAAAACTAAACACTATATTTTATGAAAAGTATATTTACCTGTGGAGTAGAAGCCTTCCTTTTTAAAATGAAGGGAATATACAGTCATGGTTTTAGTAACTTTTTTCCCAATCCTTAAACGTACTTCCCATAATTTTCTTCTGTCTTGCTTATAGGAATCTCCAAAATCATTTACTACGTTTATCATCTGGTTATTTTTGGGTAATGTGTGAAAAGATATATTTCAGTTATTTTTTCGTATAGATTTGCACCCATAAACACAGCAGCTTTCTCTACTTTTGCTCATTAAAAGTTCAAAAACAACCTCATCTATCTCTTTGTCTTCCATTGTGGAGAATTTACTTCTCTTTATATCGAAATTTATTTTAAGTCATCTAGTAGAATTACTAAATAAACACTTTAAATAACTCAGAAATCACAAAATATCACGACATGCTAAACAATGCCCGTCGCCATTACACTTCACGGCTTCGCACTGACGTGACGTCACACGATTAGTTCTAAATTACACCGCCCGGCGGCTTCCGCTTAGCTTGAATGGCGAATAGCTTTTATCTATCAGCGTATTTAGTTTACAAATGTTACTAGATGTTACCTTACTAAACATTTCATTATAATCGTTATCTAACATTTGTGTTAATTTGATCAAGTCTATGGAAGTTATTACATTTTTTACCTTATAAATATTATTTTTCTGTCATGTTCTAGAGAATTGATATCAAAATACGTTATATCGATTTCAAAACCCACAATTTTAAACATAAACTTCCTCATACAGGTTTCCAACTTCCTCTTATACGGATGATCGCTTGCCATCAATACATCAACACATCCCATGTTGAATGTGGTGTGGAACAATTCTTTTTTCCCTTCATTTAAGGAGAAAAATCCTGCTGTTCATCATACTTGCTTCTTTCTTGTTCATCTTCTTGAGTTGTCTAATGTTGTGAAATAGCTCGTTTCCATATGTATCTCTCAATGATTTCAAAAGTCTTGTACTGAATTCTCTATTAACCTTGGATAGATATTTAGTGTCCATGCACAAATTAAAATGGTAATAAATAAGATTTGTCAGTTAATTGGACAAGTTTTTTATTGTCAGCTACAACAGCATTAAGTTGACGTTTCGCTCTGCACGAGAGCTTCTTCAGAACTACAAAAATACATACTAATTAGCTTCCATTACACATCATCAAACATCTTATATTGAGCATTAATTAGGAATAAATTACATCCGAATTTGACTTACCAAATTAACAAAATATGTAGCCTACAGTTACTATTACATACAAACAGATGTGTTTCATCAATTGGTTGTTTTTGAAATAAATCATAAACCATTTAACAAAGTTATTTTCGCAAGACCGCATGCACCGAACATAGATTAGATTGAAGATTATGAAGAGCACAACTAATCTGTCGTAATTTGCAACACTTAATACCTTACTATTGGTGACATCTATATTATAAACAAATCAAACAAATATTCACAACAATAATCCGTTATTTACAAACACAGGTCGCTGTACTAAAGTTATATCGACATAACAAAACCAAAATCGAAGGTATTTTTGAACTTAAGCGTGTAGTACGCATTATCCTACTTATTATGTTGGGTCATCAAGATATTATAAATTGGGCTCATCAAGCTAGTATCTGTTTTATAATTCACCGTGTTATTAATTTTAATAAAGTATACCTCGCTTATTAATCTTTTAAAATGGTTACATTCATTATCTAAAATTTTCACTTTCTCGAAGTCAAAATCATGTTTAAGTCGCGCGTGATGGTGTACAAGGGGAGTTATTCCATCCCGTATATTTGCTACAACTGGATTCATGCTGTTGCACCCGTTTTTTTTAAATATTGTTTTGTTTGTCCTATATGGTAATTCTTACAACCTTTGCAAGGGATGGAATATATGACATTGCTTTTGTCCATATCTTCAACCTGACACTTCAATTTCGAAAACAGATTACCTAGTGTGCAGGTGTTATTAGTAGCTAGTTGTATATTTGTTTTCCTAAATACATTCCTAATCTTCGATGTAACGTTAGGTACATTTATGAACTTACTATATGTATGTTCTTTTCCAAGATCTGACAAAGATGTTCTCACCCCAGTGTTACCTACACTGAACAATACATTTGTACCTTCGATCTACAACTTTACCTAAGAATCATTCATTGTTAAAAATTATTTCAAACATTTGTCCAGACAAAATAATATCATGGATGTTATTAATTTTATTAACATTTATGATAGTGATGAAAATGAAGATAATGAAGAGTTTTTTATAAACAATTTTTTATGGCCTCGAAAAAATCTAGTTTATCGAAACAGATTTGATAATTTTAATATATGGAACGATTTAGAATCTTATAATAGGTTTCGTTTAAGCAAGGAAACTTGCAATGCAGTGTTGGTTCAAATTCAAGATATAATCAAATATCCTACTAGCTGTTAAGTTACAAATATGTATATACATATTATTTCTAAAAATTTTTGTGCACCATACAATATTTTAACAAAATTTAAAGGAATCATGCTTTAAAACCTATACAAATGCTTCTGTTAACATAAAGATATTATGCTACCGGAAGCATGTTGATTGTTGTGGGTGATTTTAATGGATGTCATAAATCTACAGCATCCAGGGTAATTAAAAAAGTTTCAAGAGCAATAGCATCTCTTCGTCCCCAATACATTAAAATGCCCAATATTTAAGAAGAACAACAAGTAAAACAAGAATCTTACAACATAGCTAAGTTTCCCAGAGTAATCGGGGCTATAGATTGTTCACATGTCCGAATACAATCTCCAGGTTAATACGAACTATACATCAAAAATATAAGTAGAAAATAGTCTGTATTTCTAATTTTAGGTGGAGAAAATTCAGAATTGTTTCGAAATAGAAAATCTTTTTTTTTCCATTAATGTACAAACAATATCCGATGCAAGACTAGTAATTAAAGATATTGTTGCTCGATGGCCGGGTTCTGCGCATGATTCAAATATTTTTAGAAACTCCAGAATAAGGGGTCGATTTGAAAATAATCTAAGGGGAGGTAACCTTCTACTAGGTGACAGTGTATATTAAAATAGCAAATATATGATTACACCATTGGCTAATCCTGTTACTAGAGCTGATACACTTTTCAACCAAAGCCAAATTCGAACAAGAAATGTTGTAGAGCTGTCTAACGGAGTTTGGAAGAGACGGTTTATAATTTTAGCAGTTAGAATTAAAGTCAATATTAGTAGTATACAAACGATTATTGTAGCTACAGCAGTGCTCAATAATATTGCTATTGGTGCAAATGAACGATTTAGAACGTGCAGTTAATTTTGTTAATAATGTACCTAATGTTATTGTAAATCAAAACAGAAGGTTAAACAATGCGAATAACAGAGTTAGAAATAACCTGATTAATGGATATTTTTCAAACTTGTAATATGTTTAAATTTTGATTTCTTGTACCTAAATTTAATAAATAACCACAAAAAAGTTATGTCCATTCTTAACCTCAACCTTCCTCAAATTTAGCCTTTTTAAAACAAGCAAACATTTTGGAATAATTCACGAAAATGTATCCTAATTGTATAATGATTTATACCAAACTTGAAAACTGTAATTCAGTTTGTTTTGAAATAAAAACGAACAAAAACCTACTGATTGACAATACTTCTAAAAGGCTCTAGCTCCCTTAGATATTAGAACCATCATTCTTCCGTGGTATATGAATAAACAATAAGCAATAAAAAACAATCATAGTTTCATTAAAATGAAGCATGCATACTTATTGCATTGCAATTCAATTTATTCTGTATACAAACTGTAATAACAAAATAAGTGATAACAAAAATGATGTTACAAAAATAAATACATATATACATATTATAATACAAATTAAGATAATAGAAAGTTAAGAAATAATTATTTCATTGGTACGTTCCATCCTTGTATATGGTAATTTAATTGTTAGGAAATATCAGATACTCCATATAAAAAATAAAAGAGGTTTACTTTTGCAACATGTTTCGAACCACTTTATTGGGCCATCATCAGGCAAAAACTACAATTAAAATATAAACAATAATTACAATCAATTTAAAAAAAAACACATCAATTAAATAAATTAAAAATGGGCATTAGCCAGTTATATTAAAATTAGAATATGAGAATATTAAAATTAATCTTACTAGTCAATGTCATTCAATAATATCACTATCCATATATTATTAATACTATTCATTAAGAAATATTAAAAAAAAAAATTTATTTCTTAAATTAACAGTTGTGTTGAAGATAATTTAGAATTAATCGTTAGATTACAAAATCACGTTTCTAGTTTTTAGGTTACGGTAAAATTTTTATCGTGATGAATTTATGTTGGTACTATACATGTCAATTGGTGTCATAATTATACAGGGTGAAAGAAGTATATAGTGTGGAAATAAATTGTTTAAAATGATTTAGGCTAACATATTCTTTTAAGACTGCTTAATTTATGTTAATATTCTAATTAATGTTTAGAACTTAATAGATTTAAATATGGGAGTAAAGTTTAGTTGGAGTTGATCATTTAGTAAGTGTTATTGTGGGTTTTTGTTAATCTTTTCTATTTCGAGAGCTTTTATTGCATATGGTAGCAAAAAATAAAACAAATAATTCCCATCTGGCAAATTTATTTAAATGTTTATTGTTATACGAATTAAAAATTATTATGAACAAGTTGTACCATCTTATAAAAATTCACAATTTAAACAACATTTTCGATGATCAAACGAAGCATTTATAGCACTTGAATATAAATTTGGACCCCAATTAGTTAACATCCACAACAGCGGTAGACCAACAACAGAAGTAGGGTTTGGGAAGACTCGGTTTTTGGACCCGACGAATCCGAGTCGGGTCCAGGTTTATTTTACGGGTACGGGTCCGAGTCCGGTTCAAAAATAGAATATTTTGTAATAATGACAAGTTTAAATTATAACAAAATTTATTTATTAATAAATATAAAATAAACAATACATATTCTAATAAAATTAACAAAAATAAAAGATTCGCAATTGACGAAACCGAAATCCATAATTTTAATAAAAATTAATATTAAATATTAACTCAACATCAATAATAAAAGTTTAAAGAACGAAAACATTTTTATAATTTTATATGTAATATTAACATAATAACAATAAATAATATTAATTGTTCTTTTCTCTATTCAAAAAATAGTACTTTAAAAATACTAGTGCATTTAATGATTTGTCTGACAATCTGGAACGAATTTTCGTGCAGAAGTTGGATGCTACAGAAAAGGTTCTTTCTGAATTTATAGACGTTGGTTTGATTGTCAGCAGTGCTTGGTATAATTTCTCTAAATATTCGGTTCTCTTTTTTGTATTCGAAAATAAAATAAATTCTTCTTTAAGATAAGCAAAATTATCTTCGGAAATTGGTAAAATTAAGCAGTTCGCTCCTTTTAATAATTGATTTAATTCTTCTTCCATTGTCAAAGACTACAGGAGCTGTGGGCAAGGATTGAACGGCATCGGAAGAATTGTCTGAGTAATTTTCAGCTGTATGTTCACTTTCATCATTTCCGTCATGTATCTCATTAAACAATCTCTTCATTAAATCTGTTGTAAAATTAAGAATCTTCTTTGAAGGTGTAATACCATTAGCAAGATTAACAGTTCTTCTAGTTCTTCGTTCTTACGGTCAGTTATTCGGGATTGAATCGTTTCTAACATCTCTCTACTTAAATTACCATTAACTTCTCTTAATTTTGTAAACATAAAGTTAATTGCAAGTCCAGCAGTTATTAGATTTGCATCATCTCTGCCAAGAGCTTCAATAGTTAATTTATTAGGTTTCAATGTCCTTTTTAATTCCTCTAATTAATTAATATCTATATTTTCTATTAAACGTACATTTCCAAAATCTTCAAGAGCTCCTCAAATGGCACTAAATATTTGTAAAAAAGTTGAAATCATTTCAAATAACGAATTCCAACGAGTTTTAACGTCTAATTTATGTTGAAGTCCGTTTCCTAAAACACTTTTGATTTTTTCTTGTAAAATAGAGTTCCGTACAGTGGAAGTATCTTCTAAAGAATACAAATTTGTTAATTTAACTTCCCTATTTCTTTCATCCACATTTTCATCAGAATCAAAATCACCTTCTAAATGTTCCACATCATCTTGGTCATCATATTCTTTATTTGAAACATCTTGCAGTTTTTTTTGTATAGTAAGTCACAAACAGCTAAGTGTATAGTATGATTCAAACACAGGTTATAAAGGCAAGGGGATTCTTTTCCAAATTTAATCATTACACTTGCCCCATCACTGTTGACCCAACTATATGTTTTTTAAAATTTAAATTTAATAAACGTAAATGGTTTTCCACAATTTCTACCAGTTGGATAGCTGTGATTTAAAAATTCTAACTAGTCCCAAATTATAGAGGACATTTTCATTTGTATGAATCTTTATATTTACGTACCGCCGCATTTTTAAACTGGTCCATTCGTCAAGAGTAATGCTAAACCGTTTATCACTTTTTAATTGTGTTTGAAATACCTCCACCATTTCCTTTTTCTTGCTTTCGTAAAAATTATGGATGAGGACCATAAAATCTCGTTCAGCTTTTGGAAGTTTATAACCCGATTTTGTAAAACTTTCTCGAATAAATGATGATTTTGTACTTGCCCTGATAGTTATACTATCAAAAGCCGCCATTTGTGCAACAATTTCTTCTAGAGGTTTTCTTATAACAACACTATCCATGGTTTTAACTTTTTTTGGCGCGGTAATTTCTTCCATTTAGTCCCGGTTTTGTAGACTAATTCCGTGTTTAGTTTTTAAATGTTTAATCATCGCTGAAGTGTTTCCATCTTTATTGGATATAGTTAATGAACACTGTTTACATGTAGAACCGTTTTTACACGCAGTAAAATGATCCCGTACTTTTGATTTTTTTGGCATGTTGTGAAAGAAGATTGTGTAGCTTTACTTAACTGATCACAAAGAAATATTGTCAACGACTAAAGAAGTTAAAAACTGAATTGATAGAAAATACTGAATCCTGCTTCACCTAAACTTTCGGCGCGCTCGGTCTTGCCGCGCCAAAGCGCAAATAGCAATTTAATAATAATAATAATAATATATTTATTTCCAAAAAAGATCTATACAGATATATGGATAAGTCAAGAAATATACAACCATACTAAATAAACTAACATAAAGGAACTTATGATATTAAGGGTGTGATGGCATGTTAAAACTATTGGGCTAATCGTTGTAATAAAGAACTTGCACTACTTTTCATAGTATTCAATGAATTCATTAACAGAGTAAAAACACCCGTTTAACAATAACTCAAAGACATTTCTTTTAAAGGAAAACTGACTTGCTGATTTGGTTTCCCTAGGTAATAAGTTATAGAGCTTAATTGACAAATATTTAAAATTATTATGATATACCTGAGTGCGATGCTGAGGCAGTACAAACAGATTCATATTTCTAAATCTTGTATTGTGTGTTGTATTAACTTCTGATACCCTTAAAAGATCATTACTATTTGCTTTGGCATAAAGTAAACAAAGCAGAATATATAGACACGGGAGTGGAAGAATGTTTAATGATCGAAATAATGGTCGACATGAAGTTCGTGAATTAACTTTTAACATACACCTCAAAATACGTTTTTGTGCCAGAAATACAATCTGAGATTTTTACTCGTATGGCCGTTTCGGTTGCAAATATTGCACTTAATCGGATTATTTTCTTGGAACCTGGATTTCAATTGCCTTTCTTTTAACCTACCAATATCTATCGCGGCTTCTAGGCTCGCGGGGTTTTGGGATTTTACGTAAAGTTTTATGGGTTCGCTCAGGCCTTGGACGAACACATTTAATGCCTGCTGCCTGAGAAGTGCGCTTATCTCTTCTGCGATTTCCGCGGCTCTACCAAGAACACTAGTGTCTACTAAATTTGACAAACACTTTTCAATTCGTGACGCGATAATCGTGATACTTTCGCTGCGGCGCTGGGCGCATGAGTTTAACTCCATCTGCCAAAAACTAAGGGATCCCTTTTCCGAAAAGACATCCTCCAAATATAATTTAAGGTTTAAGGCCCATGATGGGAATTCTCTGTACTTAGTTAAGGATCTATCCTTGCCCGTTAATTTAGTCTTTATAACATTAAATGAAATTGGTCTACTATAAATATTTACTGAATTTAATGCCAAATCACAGGAATCGATGAAGTCGTGTACCCTATCGTGTTCTACCCGACCCTCGAACTCCTTGATTCTGCAACGGGACGGAGTGGTAAGGGTTGATTAGCACCACCTGCGGCGCCTACTTCGCCTGCTTCACCTTGCATTTTCGGGACTGGTTAAAATTTTACACGTAGACAAAAACAATTATATAAAAAATAATAATAAAATAAAATGAACAAAAAGGTATCCGCGTGCTGCCAATGATTTCAGAATAAGAAATATGTGTGTATTTACAGAAAAAGAGCGCTGATGGTTATCCTTCCAAAACGCGAACTAACCGAAATTAACACTTCAAACAACGATGAGCCGATGTCTTCTTACGCTGTCTCTGTTCTTTATCTAAAATATTAAACTTGTCAAAGTTGAAATTGTGATTCAGGTCTATGCAATGCTTTGTAAGTGCAGTAACACCACCCGCGATCTTGTTAAGGTTATGTAGTGGAAGGACGAAGAACAGAAATAAACAACTATTTTCTTAAATGTGATGATGAATAAAGTTTATTCTTATAAATTACAATAACCAACGAACAGAAGAGTAATCCGCACTACGTACCGTGACATTTGTTTACTTACTGATTGTTTCGGGGTTGCCAGTTACATTTTATCGTCACCACCAATGCGCAAGCGTAAACATGGCGCGGTAAATTTAAAGGTGTGATTGTAGATTTGAATGTTTACATTTTTATAAAATTAAGGAACAACAACAGATCTTACTAAGGTTCTTATTGCTACAGCTTGTTACACGCTGTTGAATACGCTTCTTTACATATTGTTTAGTTTGTCCTACATATGACAACTGCCAATCTTTGCATGGGATACTATAGACAGGGTGTCCCGAAATTAAGCGGCCAAACTTTAGGAGGCGATTCTACAACTAATTTTAAGAAAAAAACTTGCTATAAACATGTGTCCGATTTTGCTTCCTAAGAGATCTTCAGCCCTTTAAATATTGTGACTAAAACTAGGTATTTTGTCATTTAAAAAATTTCAGAAAAAATCTGAAAAAAATTGAGAAATTATATCTTCAACGTATTAGTCTTCACACCAAATTTCAAATCTTTATTACCAACCGTTTCCAAATAAATGACAAAAAACCTAGTTTTAGTCACAATAGTTAAAGGGCTGAAGCTCTCTTAGGAAGCGAAATCGGACACATGTTTATAGCAAGTTTTTTTCTTAAAATTAGTTGTAGAATTGCCTCCTATAGTTTGGCCGCTTAATTTAGGGACACCCTTAATATGTATTGGACATATCCTCTTTTTTTAATTGGGTCTTTCAACCTCGAATACAAGCTATTAACAGTACATACATTATATCTAGCTATAAGTACTGGGTTCAAAAAATTCCTTATATCCAACTTGATCAATTTATTTAAAAAACAAAATTATGTGCTACATGTTTCACTGGAAACTCCCAGCATCATCAGGCAACTACTAAAATTAGTACAATGAGCAAATATCCTAAGTTATAAACAAACATTATTAACTTACAATATGTATTGAAGAAACTTAGTAAATCCCAATAACTTGCATGGGGATTCTTCAATTTACAAGAGATAAAATAATCAAGCTAAAAATATATTGAACAGGTGAAAATTAAGTAATTCATAAAACTATGTTTCGACTTACATGGAAAAAGGTGTTATTTAAAAGTGACAAATAAAATACTCGAACAAAACTTGACGACCTGTACCATACATGTAAACCAAAAAATAAGACGACCTGAACCATGCAGGCTAACCAAAAAGTAAAAGATTTTTATCGACGACCTGTACCATACAGGTAAACCAAAAATATAATAACTTAGTCGCACCATGTGTACAGGTAAAAAACTTTAGACGACCTGTACCATTCAGGTAAAATAAAAATTAAAACGTTAAAAATATTTGTCACATCTCAATACAATGCCGTAAGCCTAAAAACAATAAGTATATGAAATTATAAAATTATAATGACTTTAAGGAGGATCAAACTCACCAAATACATAGCCGTTGTCAACATAAAAAATACGGGTTCAATGGATGTGAGTATTTTTAATTTAACTCTATTAGAGTACAATCTCATTTTAAATTAATTTAAAAGGTTTTTTGAAATTTAATTTTAGAAACCTCGTTGGATGATTGTAGGTTTAATCCTGACAGAAAAGTAGTCATGGAGGCTTCCTCCAATCGCCCCGAAGCTACTCGACTCCGTTCGGAGGTGTCAACTCCGGAGGGTTCCGAGAAAACCGTAAGGAAATGAAGCGGACATAACCAATGACGCGAACGTCGATGTAACACCGGGTGTAACTGTGTAAAAAATATTTGTTTGAAATTAAATATTGAAATTTTATGTGTCATTTAAAAAACTTAGCTATTTTAATTAAACTATTGTAGAATTTTGAATGTGTATGATCTAATTGAATATTGACATTGTTGGTTTTAGGGTTATTTGTGCTTCTACAAATCTCTAAATTTTCAAAGTAATTAAGGTTGTGAAAATCTGAAACAAAATGTAATATATCGACATTCGTGTCAGGATCAAATGTATGACCTTCAGTTAAAACATGGTCAGCAAAGTTCGATTTATCATGATATTCTAATCTTATGGCCGCTTCATGTTCCTTAATTCTAATATTAAACTGTCTTCGGGTTTGACCAACATATTCTGCACAACAGGAAGCACATCTGAGTTTATAGATACCACTTTTAGTTGATGGGTGGTCTTTACTTTTATTGTTTTTTATTGTACTCAGTGAGTTATTGGTTCTGAATGAAATAGTGAAGTTGTGTTTCTTTAGAAGTTGAAAAAATTGATAACAATCATGATTGTAGTAAGTAATCGCTCCAAATTTATGGTCTATTGGTAGAGGACTAGACTGTGAATAAGCATTTTTGTATAATAAATTTAGTTTCATTTTGGAGATTACATTCTTCACTAAATCATCAGGGAAGGAGTTGTTTCTACCAATAAGTCTGATTAGGTTAACCTCTTTTACAAAGTCATTGTATACCATGGGTATTGTGAACAATCTATAAGAAAGGCTATTGAAGGCTGCCAGCCTGTGTGACATTGGATGGTTTGAGTAATAACTGACGACTGTGTCCGAAAAGCTGGACTTCCGGTAGATGGAAAAGGCTAATTTACGTTCATGTTTGCTAATAAGTATATCTAGAAATGGAATTTTGTTGTTGGATTCCGTTTCAACCGTTAATTTGATAGCTGGATGTATGCTGTTAATTAAATTTAATAGGTGATTTACATCATCCAGATTACCATTAACTAAAACCAAGATGTCATCTACATATCTACGCCAAAATATAACCTTCCGAACACAATCGACAGTTGAGTTAAAGATCTTATCTTCGATGTCTTTCATAAATATTTCTGCCATTAAGGGGCTAAGGGGTGAACCCATGGCTAGACCTTCTTGTTGTTCATAGTAACAATCATTGAAAATGAAGAAATTTTTTTATGTTGACAACGGCTATGTATTTGGTGAGTTTGATCCTCCTTAAAGTCATTATAATTTTATAATTTCATATACTTATTGTTTTTAGGCTTACGGCATTATATTGAGATGTGACAAATATTTTTAACGTTTTAATTTTTATTTTACCTGAATGGTACAGGTCGTCTAAAGTTTTTTACCTGTACACATGGTGCGACTAAGTTATTATATTTTTGGTTTACCTGTATGGTACAGGTCGTCGATAAAAATCTTTTACTTTTTGGTTAGCCTGCATGGTTCAGGTCGTCTTATTTTTTGGTTTACATGTATGGTACAGGTCGTCAAGATTTGTTCAAGTATTTTATTTGTCACTTTTAAATAACACCTTTTTCCATGTAAGTCGAAACATAGTTTTATGAATTACTTAATTTTCACCTGTTCAATCTATTTTTAGCTTGATTATTTTATCTCTTGTAAATTGAAGAATCCCCATGCAAGTTATTGGGATTTACTAAGTTTCTTCAATACATATTGTAAGTTAATAATGTTTGTTTATAACGTAGGATATTTGCTCATTGTACTAATTTTAGTAGTTGCCTGATGATGCTGGGAGTTTCCAGTGAAACATGTAGCACATAATTTTGTTTTTTAAATAAATTGATCAAGTTGGATATAAGGAATTTTTTGAACCCAGTACTTATAAATATTTATCCAAATCTTTTGCAAGTTCACATACATCTATATCTAGCTAGTTTAACGTTACCAAACAGTTTACATATTTTGTCCGTAACACCAGGTACATTCACAAATCTACTATAACTAATTACATTATTTTCATTATTTCTGTTGGGAGGGTTGATTAATTTCATCAAGTTAAAACCTAAAGTAGAGACAACACATGATCGTGTTATTTTTTTTTAACAATTGTTTTTTAATTATAAATAGGTACGGAGTTTGTACAAAATAAATAATTTTAATAACGTCATATATGTTATAGTTCTGAGGAAGCCCCCGTGAGGTAGCGAAACGTTCTACATTCTTTGAGCCATTCAATTATAAAGACGCAATCAAGCTTCAATTATATACTATGAACATTTAATTTGTTTTATACCAAGTAATTAATTAATATCTAACCACATATTTACCAAATTCTTAAATAAATTGGTGGCTGTTAGCAGGGACTAGGTACCGAAGGGCAGGGGGAGTCCGGGTTTAATGTACAGCCTCTAGATGTGGCAACATTATTAGCCAAGTGCATAATTCTACCCAAGGGACAATTATATACATAGTTTGTGAGATGTATAGGTAACGCTGTAGGGGTAGCACCTTTTTCCAAAGACGGTCACATCGAATGTTTTATAGCAGGAGATGGTTTAAAGAAACTGGTCCTCACGGGGTTACCAACTCTCACCTATGGCTCCAAGTGCCACACCCCGGAAACTGTTTTGACCAACAGGCTAAACTAGGTGAGGGTAGCCAGATAATGGCAAAACCTGGTAGAAGGCAGCAGTTCTACTAATATCGATTGTATGGCTTCCGAAAAATGATTTCTTTAAGGGCTTTCTTTCGAAAAGTCACGGGCGCAGCTGAAAACCAGCAAAGAGGGCCGTGGCACTGCGATGCAGAAAGCAAGGAGAAACTACCGCATAAAACTTCTCAAGACAAACAATCATGATGACACACTAAACAACGCTGGCCCCTAGTCTGCGGCTGACCTTCAATGGTCAAGCGTTGCTAAGAATACCCGCGAAAAACAACACTAGGACCCACCCGAATGTGGAAACAAATGGAGAAATACCTTTAAAAATAGGTACATGGAATGCCCAAAGTATGTTTATGTCTGGAAAAGCTCATAATACAATCAAAGAAATGGAAAGATTAAGTATTAACGTTCTTGGTATTAGCGAAATGAGGTCGCCAGGATCAGGGAAATCATATATAAATGATTCAACTAGATACTACTCTGGCAACGACCTGGCAGGCCACCCAAATGGCGTAGGAATAATACTAGACAATAACACGAGCAAATCGGTTTTGAACTATGTAACTCGGATAGAGCAATGCTACTTCAACTAAAGGCAGAAGAAAAAAACATAAATATCATACAAGTGTACGCATCCACTGCTGAAAAACCGGAAGCAGAAATAACCAACTTCTATGCGCAACTAAATGAATTAAAGACTTATGTCAAGAAAAATGAAATTCTGCCAGGAAGAGGACCTTGTGATCTGTAGCACATGGTCCCAATTACCGCCCAGACGGCTCTACACTTGGACTTCACCACAGCATCAGCCTAACCATATAGTGCGAAATCAAATAGACTTTATATTGGTGCCTAACAGATATCGTAATGGCATAAAGGTAGTAAGAACTTATCCCGGGGCGTTAACGTAAAATTGCCAAAAGACCGAATGAAAACTTAGACCAACGCGAACAACTAGCAACGAAACTGAATAACGATTTAAGAAAAATCGATAAAATCCCAGAAGAAATAGTTGAGAATATCTGGAAATAACTCAAACAAACTTTTGAAAATACTCAGGCAAAAATATTAGAATCGCCCAACGATAACCGAAGGAACGAATGGATGACCGATGAAATTTTGAGACTTATGGATGAATGGCGATTATACAAAAATCTAAACCAGAAGAAATACAACGAACGAAACGCAAATACAAGAAGAAAAATCAGAAGAGCCAAAGAATATTGGATGGAGGAAAGGTGTCAAGAACTAGAAAAGCTTGAGAGAAAACACGATTAAACAAACTTACACAAAAAAGTAAAGGAAATCACGGGCAATACCAAAAACCATCCGCCACTAAGAATCTTAAATGTAGGCGGCAACCTAACGACGAATAAAGAAGAGCTAAAAGAGGAATGGCCAAAATACATCCATAAACTATTTAACGATGATGAAACAAACCTACCAAATCTGAACAATGTTGATGACACCGGACCAAATATTATTAAATCAGAAGTCATTAAAGCGCTAAATGCAACCAAAGTAGGCAAAGCCGCAGGCCCAGACGACGTTTATATTGAAACCTTAAAACTCATACAAGAATAGAACTTTGACATACTAATTAATTTATGTAACAAGATACAGGGTGATTTTTTTAACCTGGAAAATGGAAATATCTCGAAAAATACGCATCGCACAGAAAAATTTGCCAGATCTAAATTTTATCTCTCCGAGGGAGGCATATGTTAGTACTAAATTACTCCCATCCCGACACCCACTGGGGGCAGGGCCGGCGGCAACTTTGAATCTTAAATACGAACACCCATTTTTTATCGCAGATTCGGATTCAACGTCAAAAGGTACGTACGATTTGTCCGAAAAATTTTTTTCCATTCGCGACAGACGGAGCTGTAATCACAAAAAATGAACAGAAATCAAAAGAATCAAAAATCAGATAAACATGCATTTATTATTTTTCGACGGGCTATTCAATGATAATACGGTTGCTGGTATGTTAAAAAACTACATTTAGCATAACCCAGGAACAACGACGGGGACGTAGTAGTTTTCTGTTCCCTTCGGGGTGCTTGATTAATGTGAGTCCCCTTGCCTCTCATCTTTTGGGGTGCTTCATTAGCGTGAGTCCCCTTGCCTCTCACTATTCAAGTAAATGCTCGAAATGGTGACCTAGAACTTCAATACATCGTACGTCTCCAGGAATATGGTCACAAGCATTCCTGATTCGTTCAATCATATTAGCACGAGTTGTTGGTACTTGTTCATACACTTTATCTTTTAGGTACCCCCACAAAAAAAATCCGGTGAAGTAAGATCTGGTGATCTGGCAGGCCAATTTATCGGACCTGCTCTACCAATCCAGCGACCGTGGAAAACACGATCAAGTACTTCGCGTGATAATACCGAATAATGCTCCGGACAACCATCATGTTGAAACCACATGTTCCGTCGCACTCTTAAACTTACGTCTTCTAGTAACTGTGGCAGTTCATTTTCCAAGAAGTCTCGATACATTTCACCGTTTAAATTCCCTTCAAAGATGTGGGGACCTATGAGTTTGCTACCAATTATCCCGCACCAGACATTGACAGACCAAGGACGCTGATGCTCAACCTGACGCAGCCAGTGTGGGTTTTCAATACTCCAGTAATGCATGTTATGTCGATTAACAGCTCCATGGTTTGTAAATGTTGATTCGTCAGAAAATAATACCCAATGAAATAAATTAAGATTCATTAATATTTTTCCCGTGCCCACTGACAAAATGTCAAGCGATTTTCGAAATCAACGCCATGAAGATCTTGGTGAAGAGATACGTCGTAAGGATGATGTTTATTGTGCTTTAAAATTGTCCAAACACTGGTTTGGGACATTCCGCTATCGCGAGCTATTTCTCGGGTGCTGACGTGGGGATTATGAGCCACTGCGGCTAACACATCAATTGTATTTTCTGCTCCAGTTACTGTTTTTTGACGGATCCTTTTCTTCGGTTGAACACTTCCTTCGCGAGTAAACTGTTGGACAACACGGAAAAACGAAGTGCATGATCGCGGCCTGTCTGGAAAACGCTGAGCATAAAGGTTGACAGCATTCTCTAAATTTCTGCCCGCTTCTCCATAAACAAGAATCATTTCAATTTTTTCTTGTATGGTTATTAACACCTCCATTTTCACAAAAATTGTTCCTAATTAATTTTTAGTAGGTACAAGTGTCTACAACTAAGGTAATGTAGGTAACGTTCGTAAGGTGAGACGGGTTAATAACTACAAATGCAAGCGACTGAACACAAGAAAAGTTTAATTATCAAAGAGAATTATTTAGGTCTCGAGAAGAGACATGTGGCGAGAGTTACATTTGTGTACAATCATTTGCAAAGGCGAATCGACACATGTATTGCAGTTCAAGGTCACCATTTCGAGCATTTATTTGAATAGTGAGAAGCAAGGGGACTCACGTTAATGAAGCACCGCAAAAGATGAGAGACAAGGGGACTCACGTTAATCAAGAACACCAAAGGGAACAGAAAACTACTACGACCCCGTCGTTGTTCCTGGGTTATGCTAATTGTAGTTTATTAACAAACCAGTAACCGTATTATCATTGAATAGCCCGTCGAAAAATAATAAATGCATGTTTATCTGATTTTTGATTCTTTTGATTTTGTTCATTTTTTGTGATTACAGCGCCATTTGTCGCGAATGGAAAAAATGGGTGTTCGTATTAAAGATTCAAAGTTGCCGCCGGCCCTGCCCCCAGTGGGTGTCGGGATGGGAGTAATTTAGTACTAACATATGCCTCCCTCGGAGAGATAAAGTTTCGATCTGGCAAATTTTTCTGTGCGATGCGTATTTTTCGAGATAATTCCATTTTCCAGGTTAAAAAAATCACCCTGTATATGAAACTGGAGATATACCAGAAGATTGGCTGAAATCAATATTTATAACTCTTCCTAAAAAACCCAATGCCAATAAATGCGAAGATTTCAGACTAATTAGTTTAATGAGCCAGGTGCTGAAGGTATTTTTAAAAATAATACACAAAAGAATACGCAGGAAATGTGAAGAAGAACTTAGTCAGGAACAATTTGGTTTTCGAGACGGGTTTGGTACAAGAGATGCCTTGTTCGGGCTATCTGTTCTCCTGCAAAAGTGTAGAGACGTAAGGAAGGACGTATATATCTGCTTTATCGACTATGCGAAAGCATTTGACTGCCTAAAGCACGACCAGCTAATTATCATACTGATGACCAAAGGTCTTGACCAAAAAGACATCGCTTTATAAAGAACTTGTACGAACATCAATCAGCAGCAGTAAGACTCGAAGATGATTTGACTAGCGACATCCCTATTAAACGAGGAGTACGTGAGGGCTGTGTCCTGTCAACTCTGCTATTTAAAATATACTCAGAACAAATATTCCTAAAAGCGTTAGAGAATTTGCAGGGTGGAATTAGGGTTAACGGCGAATTACTGAACAACCTAAGATATGCAGACAACACGGCAATATTTTCAGACAGCCCTGAAGGTCTACAACGCTTGATTAACCAAATCGTGGCAGAAGGTGACTCGCATGTACTAAAAATAAACACGACCAAAACTAAAGTCATGGTGATCAGCAGAAGTCCAAACGTGCAAGCCAACCTATATATACATAACAACCAAATAGAACAGGTAACTAAATGTGAATACCTTGGATGCTGGATAACTGAAGACCTAAACCCGGACGTAGAAGTAAGAACACGAATAGAAATAGCCAGAAATACCTTCCTCAAAATGAGAAAAATGTTATGCGAGGGAAGCCTAAATCTCAACCTTAGATACCGCTTCGTGAAATGCTTTAATAATAATCCATTCGATGCTACTTAACGGTGTCGAGGCTTGGACATTGAAGGTCAATACTATGAATAGACTTGAAGCTTTCGAGATGTGGACATGTCGGAGGATGCTTAGAATATACTGGGTGGAGCATATCTCAAATGCCGAGGTCCTCAGACGCATGGGAAGAGACAGAGAGCTACTGGCAATTGTTAGATCGCAAACTCATAAACCCATGCTGCTCGTCAATTATGTATTGCCTAGATATCCAAGATAATTGGACTGAAATTAGTTTATCAAACAATTTTGGTATCGCCGACTGTAAGCAAACTCCTCTATAATTTTCGATATCTTTTCTATTGCCGGACTTATGTATCGGGTATATGTAACTTCTTTTCCAAAGGTTTGGAAAAGTTTCTTCCTTCAGAGATTTGCTAAATAGAATGTGAATTGGACCACATAGTGTGAAAATACAATTTTTTAAGAATATATTTGGTATCCCATCAGGACCACAAGATTTAGAACTTTTCAAATTACTACTTTCATTAAAAATGGATTAAACTCTTATATTAAATTGAAAAGTAGGATCTATTGCCTTGGTAACATTCATATCATAAGATTTATTACAGGAATTTATATACACACTTTGGAAATATTCCGCAAAGTAGTTAGATGCATCTTTTTTTGAACATGTATTTTCTTTGTAAATCATTTCAGTAGGAAATCCGTTTTCGTTATTGCAACCCTTCACAAATTTCCAGATTTTAATATTTTACTCAATCTGCTTAATATAAGACATATATGACCTATTATTTAATGCTTTATCTTTAGATCTTAAATCCTTAAATTTATTATAATCGCTATGATATCTTGTGGACTTTTTGAATAAAAATAAAAACGCATTTTTTTATCATTGTTCAAAAAGTACGCCCCTATCATAGACTCTACATGAAAAACAATAATTCTATATGAAAACTAAATTCAGTTTGAATGGCACTAGGCATCGTTTTTGTTAAATTTTTGATTACAAATGATATTTTGTGCACCTACTTCCTGACCTAAAATATAAGTGAATAATCATTGTAAATAACTATTACTGCAGATATACCTTTAACAACACACTTTATTTCTAATAATTTACTTGGCTTGCCATCCTCTATCTCTATAATAATCCCGTCTGGAGAATAACCTAACTAGGGGTGCAGCCTGCTAATTATCAATCCAGTTTCCTAAATTTGGCAATAATTTTTGAGTTTATAAGCATCACGAGCTACAGACTCGAAAGCTGTCCCATACAAAATATTTTTATTCACAAAACCCTTTGGCAAAAAAACATTTTGTTGCTTTCATTTCCCAATCATCCCTAGCATAGGTGTATAAACTATAACATCTAGAACCTGTTATTGTGAATTTTCTTTCTGTTTTCCAAATATTCATGTTATCTTTGGAATTTACACATATACTAAGTTGATCGTTGGTGGAAATATATTTGTCATGAAAGTCTTCACAGCATGGGCTTGTACCAGGCTAGGCGGTGGTTCGGAATAATCTTACATTAACTTTACTTGATGTATTATTACTTTCTTTATTTACATAAAAGAATACAAAAGAATACAAATTCGTACGCGTTAGTGCGACCTTGCCCGGCCATGGTTCGCATCGCACTACTTCTAGTAGTGCCCTTTTGCACATACGCAGCACATCGGCGCACTCACAGTTCACTACAATATTTTTAACTAAAGAATAACACAACAAACACAAATAAGTACAAAATAAAACGTTTCTTCTATTTGAGGAGGCTACATCACCCCCTTATTAAATTACTAGCTACATATTTAATCGAAACATGATGAACATAAGTATTGCGTACTAATTTAATACAATTCGACAATTGGTTGTTTATACTTTCTTAAATTTTGGATATTCTGAATACATAATTTCATATGCATTATTTCCAACTTGAGCAACCACAGTACCAGGACCACGAAATAATAGAAAAAAATTCTTTATAGTGCGGTGTTCTGTTGAGGACTATGGGTGTGTTTTAACTAAAGCTTTTTCACCAACATGTAATTGAGTGGCCTGAATTTCCCGATTGTGTCTTAATTTACGCCCTTCAGCCTTACTAATCAAACGGTTCCTGGCCAGAACTAAAATATTTTTATTACCTACCCTGTATTGGAGGAGGATTAGGGTTCAGGATATTTAAAGGACTTTCTCTTGACTGACCCCACAACACTTCATTGGGACTGAATCCGGTACTTTCGTGAGTCACACAATTTAGCCAATTTTCTATTTCCTTTATCATGAATGTCCACCGAGTATGTTTCTCAAAACAGAATACATGTAATTACCAAATTAAAAGAAAATGTTTTTGAGAAATCGCACCTAATTTGACCTCTGACAATATAAGGGGAACCATGTTCCCCATCTCGTGAGTATCGGTTCCGGAGGAAGTGGTATATTTGGGAACTGATCTTTGAAAACTTGAACTCTGAGAGGTGATTTAATAAAAACCTTTTTACCATTAGAAACTAATTTATTGACTAGCGGAAACTCGTTTCTTATAGTCTCTGCTACTCTGGAAAGTCCATGTGCAATGCAAGTGCAATGAATTAAGTTTTCATAAAAAACTTTTAGATGTGTTGCCGTTTTTATCATATAAGGAGCGGCATCAGATAACATTAAAACAATTTTTTCACTTGGAACCCGATCTGGTAAGAACAAGTTTGTTAAACCATCTTGAACAAATCTAGCTACTGTAACGTGGTTGGTTTTAGGAAGTTCTTTACAATATACAAAAAATGGTGACTGCATTTGTTGTTCTTCATCATCGGTTAAGAGTCCCACAAGTAAATTTATTACGTATCGCCCACATGAATTTGTGCTCTCATCCACAGTAAACCAAAGAAAATTATTGCCATTTTTTTTTAATCTGACTAAAAACATTCTCTAACACTTGATGAAGATATTGTTTTCGTATTGAACTCTCACTGGGTCTATACCGATCTATATCGGTCACAATATTTTTCAAGAAAATATTTAAAATATTCGTTTTCAAGCTTTTTGAAGGGAATATTAGCCGCAACCATCATATTGCACAAATCGAAGGCAAAAGGATTTATTTTCTGTGAAGTAGTTGCTTCTCGAAAAATTTGTTGAATAGTTTTATTTGTTAATTTCTTTTTAATATTTTTTTGATGCATTGTTGTTTTTACATGTTGTAAAACATTTGACTTCTTTTCTGCCGCTATCTGCAACGACACATTTTTTTAATGATTTTGTCAAATTAGTACGTAGAACTAATTTAAAGAAAAATTGAAATAATTTAATTTACCAAAAGACAAAAATCATACGTGTCCAAATACTATAATACTCTAATGAAAATTCCAAAGTATCTTAACAGCGTACACGGGTATAAATTTGGTTGCATAAAAAATATCAAAAAAGGTCAGGGTTTATAAATTTATTTTTAAATATATTATTTTTTCTTTGATTCGAAAATTAAGTTATATTAATTAATCAACAATTATTAAGGATAATAGGATATACTATTTTTGAACATTCAGAAACATTTGTTTTTAATTCTAGGATTCTCTTCATCTTCATTATCATTTTTGGCCTCGGGAAACACTCCATTAAACCATCTCTGTTGACGAGTTATTTCATCTTTTCTTGAAACATTGACATTTCGCCTTCGTTTATCTTAAATAAATAAATCATTTATTGACTTAAAAAAATGCATACAAATAAAGTATATCATATAACATTAAAAGTCAAAGGGAGCTTGATCAGCTGGGTACATATACAAGTATGTTAGCTGTTCTACCTCAAGACTCAAATCCAAATATATAATTAATATAAATTAATGAAAAAGAAAAAGAAAAAGAAAAATACATACTTAAGAACTCTTTATACTTGACAGTTGAAAAGATGATTCTTTAAGCGCGTTTTAAACATATTTAGAGTTGGAATGTAAAAGTCATAAGTGTTCGCCAGGTTCGATATATTGTAAGAGAATCCTCTTTTGAAAAGTTCGGTTTTATGTTTAGGAATGGTTAACAAATTTTTTCTACGTAAATTTATGTTGTGAACATCCGTCCTGAAAGATATTTTATTGTATAGATATGGGGGTGCCTGAGAGTGTAAAATATTGTAGTAGAAGCAGCAGGCATGCAATATTCTTCGATTTTCCATATTGAGCCAATGTAAGTCCAAGATTTTTGAAGAAACTCTGTCTCTTCTACGCAAGCTATATATGAGTCTTACACAGGAATTTTGGACCCTCTGTATTCTTGTGACATTACGTTTATCAAGGCGGAATCCGTATAAAGTGTCACAGTAATTAAAGTTGGATTGTACTAGAGCATCACAAAGTTCTTTTTTATTGCGGAAGCCAAGTACTTGCCTATTTATATAGATGGATTTGAGAGCACCGAAAGCTAGACGAAGAAGTAGAGTTGTATTTTCTCGGAATCTTAACGAGTTGTCGATTATCAATCCAAGGCTCATCTCAGTATGAGAAAAAATTATTTTCACACCTTTAAGCGGCTTTATCCCTCTTGTTCTTTGGGCCAAAAGCTATTGCATGTGTCTTATTCTAATTCTAACTAAAAACGAATTGCCTGTTTAGGATTCCATTCCACAAGATCGGGCATGTTGTAGTGGACGTAAAGATACGCTTCTTCCGTCGTTAAAAGCATGTTTCCTCCTCGAAGGGATGTTTTCAAAAGGTTATTTGCACTTATGCACCTTTCTACATCTGAGGTGTTAATACTTCAATTCGAGATAATAGTATAATTTTGTTTCTTTAAAAATAGTCATTGCAGATTTGCTCTTAACAAATTCTTTTAAATTGGGAATATCTTGGCGCAAGTCATTGTATTGTAAATACAATGCAGTTTTATCCATATCTTTTCCTAACAAATCATGAATTTTATTAATATCGTAGTCAGGATCAAATTGTACAAAACCTTTAATTGCTGCTAACAAGTCTTCATCTACTTTAAGACGATTAGTAAGAAAATTTTCTAAACTACATAAGATTTCATTTTTTATTGTAAGAAAACTTCTTCTATTTCATTCCGATGCGCTTTTGTTGTGCACGTTCGTTCTTGGTTTTGCTTGCATTGTCAATTTTATATTCTCTAAATAAGATTCAGTATTATCACCATCAATGTCTTTAATTTCAATTGATTCGTCAAGTGCTCTTTCCCAACCTCCTAATTATTTTTCGGTTTTCAACTTTTTGAGCGCATTTAAACACTGAATAATATTCTGGTGTAAAGAAATAATAGTCGAATCATCAGATTGAATTTTTTTCTGAAACCTACTAAATATTGTTAGAACGTCTGCAAGACATGATCTTAATTTAATGTTTGTTTCATTTATTAAGCATTTTAAAAAACCCCTTTCTGTAGCCCAAGAATTTTGTTGGAAATAAATAACCAAGGTATTCCATGATTTCAAAATGCTATTAAGTAGGTTGTAGGTAAATTCACTCCAACGAACTTCGAACACCTTAGGAATACTGACGAGATCCAACTTAAATTCCTTAGCAATATTTTTCAATTCACTGGTACGCAATCCAGACTTATGAAAGTATTCAGCAATACCAGATAACGTTTTGAAAATCGCTGACTTCATCAACGTTTTTGCTTGTGTCTTTCCATGCTAACTGGACTCTATGAGCAGCGCACCAAATTTTTACAAGAGGTTGAGACTTGTTTGTTGTGATTTATTTATCAATTAATGCCCACAATCCATTTTGTTCGCCTTAGTTATTTCTGCTCCATCTGTTACTAGGGAAGTCATTTTTTCAAAAATAAAATTGTAGTTCCCGAACGTATTATTTAAAGCTGTTTTTATACAATCAAATAAACCTGTGGCTTTTCTCTCTATCTGATTACCTATTCCCAAAAATAAACTTTCTTTATCAGCATTTGCGGTAACAATTTTTGCCAAAATATAAATTTTATCAATTTGAGTTCGATCAACAGAACCGTCAGCTCTTAGTGATAAGGCAAAGCAATTTTCAATTTTATTTTTTAAATTTTTCATATCAGCTTTGACTATATAATTTAATATTTCCAAATGATACGTTGGATTAACGTACTGTAAATTTACATGCGGTAGAGTATGGTTTTGACTTAAATTATATAGAAATTTATGACCGACTTCAGATGCAACTATTCGCGAAGGCCAGCTAAATGCAGATAAAGTTAATTTTTTTAGCATCATTGTATATACTATAAGCTAAGCAACCCATTCTGTTTCCTCATTGGCTTTGCTAATTAAGTTGTCCAACGTCGCATCATTTTTTGGAAGTTCTTTTTGACTTATTTTTAAATATCCAATGTATAGGCTTTAACACAATCAGTATGATATATTTTCCTAAAATGATTGTCAGCAGTTTCATGTCTATAAATTGTACCTGCATTTGTTGTAATAGGTGGCAGTTTTGGATTTCGTATTTGTCGGCGAACAATTTCACTGTATTTATTACATGGAATACAAAATGCACGTCTTCTTCCGTTTTGACTCCAAATTTGTAAATATTTTGAATTGTATTCCACCGTTTGCGATGTTGAGGCAGATGCAATTTGCGATGTTGAGGTTGAGAAAGATGTAATTTGCGATGTTGAAGTAGATGCAATCTGAATGTTGTTGGATATTAACTCTGAACTAGAACTTGATTTTGATTGTATATTATCGAGCACTTCAATTGAAACTGAAGACGGTTTAGATAGTTCAGTTTCTTGTGGTGAAATTGTCTGAGAATAATTATTTGATGACGTCTGAGTATCTTTTTTTTAAGATTTAAACATATTTAATAAATTTCCCTGCTTTTCGCATTTTCGTTTTTTATCCATGATTTACAAGATTTGGTTACTTTGCGAAATTTAATGGAATTATGAATTTACTATTATATTAGAAAAAGGAAACTGATTTTATTTCATTAATTAATAATAATTTTCTTTTTGCTTTGCGATGCTCCTTTACGTGATCACGTTGAATTGAATAGACTATCCGAGTGTACTGAATTAGTGACTGAACACTGAAACACCGAACACTGACTACGCATTTCGCAACAATCCAACGCGCTTTGCAAATAAAAATGTGTCTACGAGCTACGCAGGGTGGGAGGCGTATTCGTAATAGGTGGTAGGTGCAATAAGAACACAAACAAGAGGGTAAACAGATTAAATTAATTTTATCTTTCATAAAATTAATTCAATTAATACTGCACAAAATTAAATTTAGAGCTGCACATTTGCCATGTGCTCGGGGGAAACACAAGCACAGGTGTTGGTGGGTCGTCCCGGCTACGGGGTTCGACATCAGTGCCAGTAGGATAAGGGCGCCACTTCCCTTTTTGGGGAAGGAAAGAAACCCATAGTTTTTATATACACTTTATTACACTTAATTCCTGTTTTCTCTTTCGAGATATTTACAATTGGTAAATTGGCCCGTTGTATAAAATTTTATACAACGGGCCGCCGAACCACTCGGTTCTACTTCGAGATATTTATAAGCTTTGTACCAGGACCACGGAACCACCCGGTTCTACGCTCCACTGTCTCGATTTGCCCTAATTGGGTACAACTATTCCCGCACTTATTTCGCACCCGCGTTATTAACTATTCCCACGTGCTGAGATTTTGGGTAACTTACAATCGCTTACCATTTTGAGCACCCGCTCCAATATCTTCCCAAAAGAAGACTCGCCCGTCGGAAAAACGTCCGTTTTCCGGCACATGCGCAGGACAACGCTCGGGAAATTTGGAAGTCACATGCAGTTTTAGGAAATACGAAATACCCTACATTTTGCGCGTTATACATCTGGAATTTAGAGCTGCACAAACAGGCCAGAGCTGCACGTTAAAATAACCCCTGTTTAAAGGCCTTTAAACATAAATGATTTGACCAGAATCTGGTCTTTTATCAGTTTCATTGTGAACTTATGACTAAATATAGATATATTTTTTGTGATTTAGCTATAAATGCATTTCCATGTTGTATCATTTCTATTTTTTATTTTACTCTCTATTCTTCTATACCGATGTTTTAGTTTGGAAAACAGTCAGATTTCAAAATATAGAAACCAATGCGTTTTCGCGGCGTTTCAAGTTGTTACTGCGTATGACGTAATAAAAGCACTAACTACTCCCTATAACAACTGTTACGAGCTGTTAGTCGCGAAAAAACGCTTGTAGTTACGGAAATTCGTAACAACTCCTAACTATAGTTAGTCGCGTTAACTCGCCTATTGTATATTCTACATTCTATCTAAAACCGCATGCCGATATTATTTTTCATTTTACACTCTGTGTGTAAAAAAACTTTTTTAGTACCACCGAAAATAAAGAAGTTATAGCAATATTTTGAAAATCGCATCTGATTTTAATTTTATTGTAATTTTATTATAATGGTTAGGAGTGTAGATTTTGACGCAATAAACGAACTTTATTGTTTTGTAAATTTTTATTTAATAAATTCACCGACGTTTCGACGATTAATTGTCGTCTTATTCATGGCTCTTTATTCTTAAAAATTTACTCTCGTGTGTTTGAGTAATTAATCCCATTACCCGTCAGATTTTCCTTAGCCTAATTTTCAAATACAAAAAATTATAGGCACAAAAACGTAGCATTAGTCACTGGTGTTGGTGATTACTCTGATTCTTAATTGACTTCACAATACTCTTTAAATTAACTTCGACTGATCGATTCAAAACCCACATTTGTAATTTATTATAATGTATATGTACTTTTTAAGTTGTAAGTTTTTACCTCTGACTGTTCGAATCCATTTAAAATATAAGCCTCTTGTAATATTTACTGTACAATTGTATTATATGTAATAATGGCAAAACGAATAAAGAACTATCTATCTATTGTATTTTCAAGATAGCGCAGGAACGATGCGATATTTTTTTGTAAATGAATTATTAATATTCGAAAAAATCTGTACTACTTTGTCCATTTAACTGACTTTCTATTTCCAATAATAACAAAGATACAGTCCAACGTCAAATGGTACACCCTGTATATGTATGGTAATCTCGATTATTATTATAAGAGTTACGAGGTAGGTTAGTTTTGAACAAAGTTGCGTATTTTTATTCTAATTATTTATCTATGTATATAAATAGATATTTTGTCTGCAATTTTTAGTTTTCTAAATACTGCAAAGAAAATAACAATGTACTTAATAAAAATCAAATATTTAATTCAGAAAAATCAAGCTAATACTTTAAAAACGTAAAATTCATATTTAATAAAAAAAAATAATAATTTAAAAATAAACAAAAAGGGGTTCTACTTTAATTTCTGACCTGCAAAAAGGGCATATTGAAAATTCACAGGCAAATTGCACAAACTGTGCCAACACTGGGCGCATGTGCGAATATTCTAGAAAATATAAATTTTGGCTTTATTTTGCTACTTATTGCTTATTAATAATACAGGTCAACGATGAAAAAATTGTCTTGAATGTAATGGGGGTGATTTTTATAGTTTTTTTTAGGCACTGATTACTGGAAAATTAATGAAAAATTTTTATCCCGTAGAGCATTCCCACAAAAACATATCTAATTTTTACGAATTTAATAAATAGGGGATAGTCCAATATAACTTTACATGGATTAAACATTGGTTTGTATATTTTGAATATTTATTTGGTATATTTAAATACTTTAGAAGGAAGTACAAATCATAATTAAAAACATTTGTCTTTAAATAAAATATCATCAGTTTAATCAAAACATTAAAACTAGTAAAAATCAGTGTAAACTTTTTCTTAGCTTTTTGACACTTGTCTGCTTTCCATATCCCTCTACAAAAAAAATACTCGACAAAACTTGTGCCATCTCCAGAAGCTCCTTCGTATTTTTGTATGCTTGCATACTATAATGTCACCTTCACGTGTTATAACGCACTAATTCTCGCACACTATTCGGAATTTTAAGAATCCGCTCACCCTCTGGTGGCAAAAATATGAACTTTTATATTCGGTACTTACTTTTTCGATTTAATGCATTGGTACATGTTTTTTGAGCTTTACTGAAGCTTTAAATAATAAATCTATTTGTGTTTTGTTAAATATGTAGTTATAAGGTAAAATAATGCATTTTATACACAATTTTTGACACTGATAAGTACCGAATATCGTCCATTTATAGCGCCATCAATATATAGTTAAAATTTTCATTGTTTGTCGAATGAAATTAATAAATAAGCCGTATGTTTTGCGACTCGATCCAGTCATAGTATTCGGGCATCTAGTGGAACGTACCCAAACGTTGGTCCTGAACGTTAGGTGGATCGTACCCTTGCTGTTGTCAGTCACTTGACAGTTTTGACTTTTGACTCTTGACAGCATTTGTTTGGGCATGCTTTTTCCTGTGATTTTATAAGAAGAAAATTTAATTTTTTGTGCATCATGAACATAAAATATCTCATATTTACGCTCCAGCATTTGTATATGAGCCCTTTATACTATTACCCTTTTATTTATTATAAAAAAGTGAGTAAAATATTCATCACTAATAAACGTTTATTAAATTGATTCAATAGGAGCAATAAATATTATAAATCTGCTGCTCACTAATATTTATCATTTTTAGGTTCTTTTAAATAATATCAGAAGATGTTAAGTTTGTTGAAGAATATCTACCGTTGATTTATGAGTAGAAGCAAAGTTAGTTGCTGCGTCACGGAGTGCAAGTCCATTTGCTGAACCAATGACATCATTTATGTATGAAACATTTCTACAGTAAGAAAGATCCAGTTAAAAAACAACCCCAAGAAGTTTTGAAAGTAACCAAAAGTTGCGTATTTTGAATTAAGAAAGTGCATAACCTACATCAGGTAATTATTTTTCTTTATTGCAATATAGAGCAGGGGTCAGCAATTCGCAATTTAAAAAAAACCAAAGGGAGTGTTGAAGGCATGCTTGACTTGGCGCTAATATGGTTTTTTGCTTTTTTAAACCGATGTGCAGATTTACCCGGACGCCCGGCCGATTAACCTCGCTACTATTTGACGGGGATTTGTAAACTGCGCTAAATTATCATCCATCTGATGATTTCGATTTATTAATTTTTTCTTACCAAAAAATAAGCTAATTTATTGAATACCTCTTATTTGACCAATGCCAATGAAATTGCGAAATATGAAATATTTTATTTAGTAAATAAAGACGAGAGTTTCGTACTTATTTGTTTGTACAAAATTCAAAATCTAGTTCTTCAATCATTAAAATTTGATAAAGTCCAATTTCTATTTTTATAATTTTTTTTAAATTTGTTTTTAGTTTCTCTTGTTTTTTTATAAATTCTGCTAAATGCTCCTCAATGCCATTAATTAAAACTGTTATCGACAATTTATTTCTTAATTGTATGTATTTTTTTATAAATTCATTTTAATGAGTAAACAATTTAAACATTTAAAAAGTGGTATTAAAAAAACCGCAAAACTATATTGCATTACACAAAAAAATACATTGTTTGTGTAAAAAACTTTAAAATATAAAAAATTCAAAAAAAAAAAATAAAATGGCAACAAAAGTAAAAAATATAATTCTAAGTGTAATCTCAGCCAATAAAACATACATTTTTTTAACATTTTTACACATACAATAAAAAAATAATTTTCTCTATTTAATTTTAATTTTTTTATATAATACAATGTAATTTTGCGTTTTCTTTTTTCTTCAGGTTTTTTTAATAATAAGATTTTTTTAATAAAAAAATAAATAGAATTAAGAAATATGTTGTCAATAACAGTTTTAATTAACGGTATTGATTCCACTTTTTATAGCAGTATTTATAGAAAAACTAAAATAAAACGAAAAACAAATTTACATAAAGTTTTAAAAATTGAAATTGGACTTTATCAAATTTTAATGATTGGAGAACTAGATTTTGAATTTTATACAAACTAAAAATTTCAACTCTTCTTTATTTACTAAAAGGGTATTTCATACTTCGTTGACGGTGGTCAATTAAGAGGTATTGAATAAATTTATCAAAAAAAACTACCTTTAGCTTATTTTTTGGTGAGATAATTAGTAAATCATCAGATGGGTTATAATTTATTTCTGTGCAATTCAAAATTATCATCGTTTCTGCACAATTTACAACTCCCTGCAGTAATGAGGTTAAACGGCCGGGCGTCCGGGTGAATATACACATCGTTTTTAAACCAGGTTTTTTAACTGCTATGCACCTTAAGTGCGAACACGGTTTTCTGGTTTTTAAATCAATTCTTTCACCTGTTATACGTATTTACTTTAATTGCAAAATATTTCATTTAAAATAGCGAAGTTGGGGCAGTTGGGTCCAACTTCCGGTGTAAATGAAGTTGCATAAAAATGCGATTTTCAAAAGGACGTAATTCCGAAAGTGTTAATCGTAGACCACACTATGCTAGATCAAGTTAATGGTATTTTTATGGAGAACACGAAAATGTATAAATATACTGGGTGTTCCATTTAAAATAAGAAAGTTGCCATCCACTTCCGGTATAACCACAAGTTCCACGAAATCAAAAATACCTTTATTACAAAGTTCGCAATTAGATTCCTAGGTAGACAAGTTTTCAGAATCAAAAACATAATCGTTCAAAAGTTGGCAGGAGGGGGATTTACTTTATGACCGCACTGTATATACTATACTTTATTTTTTAACTAGGAGGAGTGATTTAAATTTCCCGCGCTAAAATGCCAAAAATTAACGTCCCTGATTGGTTAAAAATAAGCAAGATTTACACCGGATAATTATTTTGGATGATTTTTGACATATAACCTCAAAATATTAATCCTGAAATTTGAATTACTAATGTATTTACATGTATACATTTGTATTCAGTGCAAAGAAATGGGAAATATAATTATGTTTCTGTACATATTTTATCATTAAAAAGTCAAAATAACCTAAAGTTCCTGTCAAAATCTGTTTGGTTATTTTTTTAGTAACTTTTATAGTGTAAGTTGTCCTTTCCTGTCACTCCTCCTAGTTAAAAAATAAAGTATAGAACCGTAAGAAATGAGGAAGTTTTTTTTTGTCGTATCGAGTTAAAATTTTGCATGTGGAAAGAGGAGAAAATTCTAAGAAAAAAGGTAAATTGTCGGTTTTCGATCGGACCGCCCCGAAAAAAGTTATTCCACCCCGAACGAAACATCGAATTCATCCCCTCAGTGTCCGAAATTCACCCCGAATCGCATCAAATTTTAGTATGTTATAGAGGACCAAATTCTGAAGATGATGGTTTTGACCCGTCCGAACCTACCTATTAAGGGGGCGGAGATACACCCCCTTTTGTATTTTTACCCCGAATTCGGACTTTTTTTGCGACGAGCCGCGAAAAGGGCAGTTTTTTTAGTCCGATTTTATAAATTCCGGCTGCATCGTGAAGAGGGATGTGGATTTTAAGCGGGGTCGAATTTTAAATTTTTCCCACTCTGAAAAAATTTTTCGAAAACGGTCGATTTTTCTCGCTTTTTTTCCGGCTTTCGTCGGCCTCAACTTTGAAAAATCGCACCACCTTCCGGTTTTAAAGGGGAGCGACGAAATTTGGCCCCTTTTATTCTCACATCCTGGGGATGGACCCTGGTCGTTTTTAAGTCTCCGGGCGAGACGGTCGGGCGTCGCGGTGCCTCCACGCCGAGTGTTCAAATTTAGCTTTTTCTCGGGCGGCAAAAGTGCTAAAACTGTACGGCTTCGATTGGAAGATCGGCAGGTGAAAAAAATCGGGGTTTCTTGATTTGCCATCTACATACCGCGCTACATCAGGAAACGAGCGATTTTTTTGATATCTCAATTTTTTCTGTAATTTTGGCGCCCTAAAATTTGTGGTTTGAAATTAGAGCTTTTTCGACGCCGACTTTGAAAATTCGTAACTTTTGATTTAGACCCCCTACAGACGCCGAATATTTTTTATTTGCCTCCCCGCTTTGTTCTTTATAACCAAAAAAATCGGCATAGTTTAATTTTTTTCCTGGACTTTGGAAAAAAATTGCGAGTAAAATGTTCAAAAAAATGGGGCTAAACGCGGTAAGTTGGGTGTACCACTTTTGGCCCCCAGTTTTCAAAAATGACTACAATTTTCTACATTACCCTATAAAGGAATAACTTTTACATCCGTTAGCGCGTAGGGATTTTTAATTTTCGAAGGGGTTCTGAAGTTATCCCTAAATAAACTCGAAATTTTGAATTAATGGTTGGCGGCTCCAGTCGGGCTATTTTTTAACCGATTTGCTATTTTAAAAGGTCAATCGAATGTGCATCTTGATCTGAACCCGCCCACGCGTAGGGTTTTTTGAATTTCGATAAAATAACAAAAAAATATATTTTTTAGGATCGCATTTAAAAATGTCGCAATTCTTGACGCGTTTCGGTCTAATCAACCCTTCAAAATCTATTTCACCCCCATGTTGTATACCTTTTCAGAAAGCTTTTAACGTCCACTTCACGACAAAAAAAGAATCACATCGCTATCTCTTTCCGTTTTCGAGTTATCTCCGAAAGTGTAGCTAAAATAAGCAAAATCTTCTTTGGAGCCAAAATTTCGGTCTAAAATTTTTCACTTTTCACGAAATAATTAATATCTTCGAAACTATCAGCACCACCGTGGGTAGTAATAGCTTAAAATTCGCACCGTCATCTCCCCCATCAAATTCCGTGAACATTGTAATTTTCGGTTTAAAATTGCGTCGTCCAGGGCCGTTTTCGTACCAAAATTTTGCCAAAACTTTACGAATTTTTTTCAAGAAAACAATTTAACCGATTTTAACCAAATATTTTTTAAAAGGCGTCTATCCATGGTGTTTTCCTTTGGTAAAAATTTGAAGTCGCTAACTTTTATAGTTTTCGAGAAAAACAATAAAAATCGATTTCCATGAAAAATTTTAAGCCTTAAAAATATCTCAAAAATTTTTTTTTCGAAAATTTTCAAAATCGACCCCGCAAATGAAAGATAATAGAAAATATAAGAAATTGAGGGGGTCACTTGCCCTCTACACCCCTCAAAGAAAAAATTTACACCCCAAAAACTCAAAAAAATCAAAAATTTTCTAGGTAATGTACTTTAAAAAATAATTAAATTTTAAAAAATTTAATAAGATAATATCGATAATTTTTACAAACTTAGCTGTACAAATTTTTATATCTTAATTTTAATTATTAAGCGAAATATGAATTTTTCAAAATACATATTTACTCATTTATCAGAATGCCATATTTTATATACAAATTCATATCTTTTGAACAAAAAGTCGTACAGCCTTGAACTTTTTTTTTATTTTTTTCCTATTTCTTTATACTACAACCTAAAATTATTAACTTTCAAATTTTAATTTGAAACTGTGCACCCTTGTTAAAAATACTAATACAAACCATTTTAAAATGGCCGATCTCATCAACAGTGCTTAAAGAAAAACTTAGCAAAGTCTTGCTTACACTAAAGTTTTTCTTAAAATTTTAAGATGTCTCTCCAGTCATATAAAACGAATACTTACGCTAAGTTTAGTAGAGATTGGATTTTGGTGTTCGGTTGGTATTCGAGCGTCGTTCGACTTCCGTCGCGTCGTTTTATTCTATGATTTTTATTATTTTACCACAGAATCACAATATAATCTTAGAATATAGTAGATTATTCTGTGATAATATATAAAATGTTATAATTATGTGTTTTATCTACTGTCTTATATTTGAAATAAAAACTGTAGAAATGTGTCTTTTTTTAAACGAAAATATTGAAAAAAAACATGCGGATTTGGCATGGATTTAAAATGGTAATTTCCAGTGTAAACTTGTCTTGGGATATCTACATTAATTATATAAATTATAATTAAATTGCTTCTGGAATTATTATGCCATTTGCTAATTTATTTTCTCGAGAAATTGTAATTTTTAGGTTAAGTTGAGTTTTAAGTCGCCGATATCGACGATTTAATTTTAAGTTAAATTTAGGCTTTAAGTTCGCCTTTCCAATGACGGTGAGACGCGATAAGGACTACTTAGACATTAAGTAGTTCTTAAAGTTTAAGTCGTGTCGGTGAGATCGGCCATTTATGTTAATTAAAAAGTGAATCAAATTGATAATTATCTGATAGTACTTTTGTCAAATTTGTCAGAACTTTAATTTTATAAACTGCTGTTGCAGAGTTAAGGTCTATTTCTTAAATTTTTTAGTTTATGAATTACTTCTTATTTCTTAAATGTTAAATATATTTGAATAAATAGACCTTTAAATAAATACTATTTTTAAAAATAATGTAAAATCTAAAAACCATTTCTAAGGCATATTTATTTAGACAGTTCAATACCAAATCCATTTCTCTGATGTAAACAAACTGTTCTTTTCTTTATAATTTTTATATTAGCAAATAATTTACAAAAATAAATGCTCTAACACAGGTAACTAATATTATGTGTAATGTGTAAATTTCCATAAATAGTAAATAGTCCATTTCCAAAATTTACAAATTGTATTAAAGAAATTATTGCTTCTGAAGCAGAAATTAATCTTAGATTACAAAATGATAACTATGCAAAATTCCAAGTAGCTAAATTAATTAAATCTTTAGACCAAAAGAAATTTTATAATATTACCGAATCCAATATAATTAAAAACATAAAAGACAAAATTAATAAAAACAATTTAATTTGTACCAAATCAGATAAAGGTAACTTTTGTAATTATTCATCAAAATGAATATAAACAAAAAGTTCAAAATTTTATAGATAATGAAAATATTACAATTTTAAATAAAGATCCCACCACAAAATGTCAAAACCAAATTAAAAATGCTATTAAAGATAGCTCAAGTTTATTTTCTGATTATGTTAAAAAAGATTTAGTAGTTAAAAATCCCAAACCCCCAAAATTATACGGTACAATTAAATTACATAAAGATAATTTTCCAATTAGACCTGTAGTATCATACATTGATACTCCAAATAAATTATTATCATCAAATTTAAACAAAATTATACGTGATTACAATTATAACTCAAAATATTCGATTAAAAATTCTGTTGATCTAGTTAAAAAAATGGAAAATATACCGTGTATGAAAAATTATATTTTAGCATCATTTGATGTAAAAAGTATGTTTTCTAAAATACAACCAAAAGAAACTTTATTGTTGGTTAGAGAGTTTTTAGATCAAAATAATGTAAATGTTCAAATTAAAGATGAGATCTTAAATCTATTAAAAATTTGTATGAATCAAAATTATTTTCAATTTAATGATAAATTTTATATTCAAAATGAAGGTCTTCCTATGGGAAGTCCGCTTTCTCCTATTTTAGCCAATATTTTTATGGATAATGTTGAAAAAAATATTTTTCAAAATAAAATAACAAGTAAATTAATTTTTTGGTATCGTTATGTAGATGATATCTAAATATGTTTTGATGGTACTCATAACGAGCTAGATGTTTTATTTAATTTTATTAACAAAGTTCATAAAAATATTGACTTTACTGTAGAAAAAGAAGAAAATGACCAAATTAATTTTCTTGATTTAACAATTTCCAAAAATATTATTAAACAGAAATTTGATTTTAAAATATTTAGAAAAGATACTAATTCAAATTTAAGTATACCAAACAATTCATGTAACCCTATTTCTCACAAATTTTCGACATATTATAGTTTGATTCATAGAGCAATTTACATTCCTATGACTGAAATTAATTTTAAAAAAGAAATTGAAACTATCAAAGAAATTGCAGTTTTAAACGGTTTTAATTCAAAGAAACAATACAAAATTATTCTAAATAATATTTTTCCCAAAGAAAGTAAAATTTCGTTTAGAAAAGTAAAAAAGAATGTATTTGTAAATCATTTACTTATTTTGGTAAAGTCTCTGAAAATATATCAAAAATCATTAAACCCAATAATAAAGATATTAAAATTTCTTTTAGACCTTATAAATCAATTAGATCAATATTTTTTAATATGAAACCAAAATCAAATATTTATGATAACTCGGGCATTTATAAATTAAACTGCAATTCTTGTAATGCAGTTTATATAGGTCAAACAATTCGTAATTTCAAAATTAGATACGGTGAACATTTAAATGTTTTTAAAAAAAGCTCACTTAAACAAATCAAATTTTGCCAAACATATTTTTGAACAAAAACATAAAATTAATGATGATATTTCTCAAAATCTTAATTTTTTACATATTTCTAATAATAGATTTAAACTCAATTTTCTGGAACAATTAGAAATTCTTAAATGTCAAAAAGAAAATGTACCTTTAATGAACGAACAAATTGATATTTACCAATCGTGCTTTTTAGATATTCTTTTTGAACCAGACTGCTAGGTCCAAGTTTTTCTACAAGTTTCCTTGGATCCTTGAGCGAATGCTTAGCGGTATTTAAGTCGGCCTGTAGACGCAAAATATAATATTTATATTTTCGGATGTATTTATTATATTTCTTTTTCCAAATTAAGTTTTCTAAAATTGTTTCCTAAGCAACCATATTTGTATTTTTCTGTCATTTAATGCCATTGATAATGTCAACATTGGTTGACGAAAACGTTCTGACTCATTAAATATCTTTTTATTTTAATATTAATTACTAATTAATTAATTTTGGATGGATCTATCACATATTAATTACTTATACTATTATTATTTAAAATAAATACTAAAATGTTGTTTTTGTGAATCATGAAACCATGAATAATTTATAACGTTTTTTAGTCTTTGATTACCTTCAATGTCTACGCTCTGTTTTAAAGGAGAGATGATTACTAAGTGCCTATAAAAAGAAGTCTTTAACGGTGGATATAATTTTTTTTTAATTTTGCAGTACTTATTTAAAGGTAAATAATGTACTGGTGACCTTTTGCGCCATTTTTAGGACACTCTGTATGTAACAAAAAAAATTAATTCAATCAAGGGTTCAAGTAAAATTTAAAAAATGAATTTGTTTTATTGGCTCCGATTATTCTGAGATTAAAATAAGATAATTTAACAAAACTTATTTAAGCACATCAGCAATTGCTTTGTTAAGTTGCTAGTTGCTATAGAACATCTAACTTCTTAAAAATATTTCGATTTTTTAAAATTTCTATAAATTGGTTTGAATGATCAGGATAAAATTTGGTATATGAATTTATCCATAATAAATGTATTTTTGAACAACATACTTCATCTAAATTAGTTATTGATTTTTATTACGGAAAACAAAATGACAACTTGAAACGATATATTAATTAATATTAATTTGTAGCTTAACAATGTAATTATAATCTTTTTTTGTATCTTATACAAATCTTTATCTAGCTTAGATAGAAAAACTAATTTAAAAAATCAAATAAAAATTTAAAAAAGAAATAGTTTAAAAAAATGTATTTGTATTATTGACTGGGATTATTCTTGGAATTAAATTTTTGTACCCATGTTACTATTTGAAAAACAAAAGTTGACATAATTCTGTAAAAGTTCTGTAGGTATAAAATGATACAGTCCTGAAATGAAAATAAGATGATTTAACTAAACTTATTTAAATCCACAATTGCTTCGTAAAGTTTTTATAGACCTTATAAATTCTGTAAAATATTTAGATTTTTTTTAAATTACTAAAAATTCGTTTGAACGATCAGGATAAAATTTAGTATATGAATAGGAAAAAGATATATTTGGCAACATATTTTACTTCTACATCTAATAAAAGTGTTTAGAAGTAGGTCATTGATATCCAAAATGTCTTCTAATTTTTAAGTGGCTGCATAATATGTTATTTGTAGCTAAACAGTCTAATTATAAACTTTTTTGTACATTGTACGATTTTTTTTATCTACCTTAATTTAGCCAGAAAAAAATTTTTTTATTTGATGCATAACCAAACTTAAGTGGGAAATTGTGAGAAAGGGAGAGAGGTATAGCAACTGTTTGTTTTATTTTTTTTGCGTAGTAACCATTAACAAAACTAAATAAAATTTACATGGTCCTCGTAACTCTTTGAGTTTCAGCATTTATTTTTTTAATATGTGCCCCAGGAAGAGAGTAGAAGTTGATGTAGCACATTTTTCCAAATTTTATTGTATTTTCACTTCTACGATATCCCAGAATTTTATTTCGAACTAAAATTATGTAAAACTTACAGAATTAATTACAATTATAAGAATGTTAAAATAATGGTTGCTGCCTTTCCCTCTCTTTTGCACAATTCCCCAGTCCTACAAAAAAAAAAAAAATTTTGCCAAACAGTTTGTACATAAAAACACTACATAATTCCGAGATGTAAATAGAATGATTTAATCCAAACATCATGATTATTTTATTCCAAGCAAAAATATTGTTTTGTCTGTCTAAATCACATAAAACGATTACTTTTGTTCAAACTTAGTTATTTCTATTACTTTAATATTTTATAATTATTTTTTTTATTTTCAGATTTATAAACACTGCCTACAATGTACCAAGGGCCAAGAGTAATCCTAGTCCTATCACCAAAAACTGAAAAATTCCTGATGTGGAAGTAAGAAATCAAATGGTTAATAAGAATAACTAAACAGAAGTAACTCGTTATGCTTTAAAACTACACACTGCCTCGGAGAAGTGATATTTCGGAATACCACTAAATTATTATTTTATGAAGTTTCACTTAAATTAAAGTCATTTGTGGAAAACTATATCAAAGCAAAGGCTAACTTCTTTTAAATCAAGAATATAACTAATATTTATCTGAATTAATTTTATGCTGGAAACTGAAGCAAACTAAGCATTTGAATACAATGGAGATATACATTATCAAGTACATTTTATCCAAAATGGTTTCTTGCCACAAAAAAAGACTACAGAGTCCGTATTTGAAGATCATGCTGCCGGATATAAATAAATATAATACGACCACTATTGCATAAGAATGCAAGAGGAAGAAATCAAATCATAGTGATGAAATTCTAGAGGTGACAGTCACATTTATATAAATTGGTTTAATGTCATCCCCAATTCATGTCAAATGTCAAATATTAAAAATGAAACAGTGAAAAACAACTTATGGATATCCAAATTGGTTTGTTTCAAAAATACAAATCAACACCAAGTATTCAAAACCAAGAAGGTCAACAACTCTCTTTATCCAAATTGGTATTATCTGCCAAACCAAATCAATTGTGAAAATCAAGGGGTTAAAGATCAACAATTCAAAGTGGTTTCATGTCAGAAGCCTAACAAATTCCAAGAGGTTGAAAGTTTAAAATCAACTAAATCGGTTTAATGTAAAAAACCAAAACAATACAAATTTTTATAACCCTTGAGGTTAAAAGTCACTATATCTGATTTATACAAATTGGTTTAATTAAATAAATAAGCCAATATTAAGTCCAAGAAATCAACGATAAACAACTTACATTAATTTTAATTGGTTTCATGTCAAAAATCACACAAATACCAAGCCGTTCAAAATAATAACTTATGTTTATCTACATAAGTTTCATATCGAATACTGAAACCATACTAATTTCAAAAAACAAAAGGTTAAAAGACGACAAATTGGATTTATGCCTATTGGTTTTGGCAAATAAAATAACAAGATAAAGCGAATGGTCAACAACTAATTTTTAAAATAATTTTAGCTTTTTAATGTACTTCCTCTGATGATTCCGAAATGCATTAGGAACAGTTTATTAAAGATAATTTTTAAGTTTTGGCTAACAAATATCAATATATTTTTGCTAAAAACTGATGTTTATTCAAATTCGTTCGAAAACAATACAAATTAAAAATAACAGGTTAAAGGTCACCATATCTCATTTATCCAAATTGGTTAAATAGAACAAAACAATATCAAGTCTGGAAAACTACGAAATCGAAGGTCAACAGCTAATATTAATTTAAAACTGGTTTCATGTCAGAAGTCAGACAAATTCCAAGACGTTGGAAGTAAAAAAATTGGTTTCAAATAAAGAAACAAAATAAAACAAATTCTAAAAAACCAAAGGTTAATAGTTTACAAATCAGATTTATGCAAATTGGTTGTTTGTATAGAAACAAGCCAAACTTAAGTATTAAAAATCCAAATGTTAAAGGTTAACAACTCACTTTTGTCCAACTTGCTTTTTTTGGCAAATACCGAGCCAAAATAAGGCATTGAAAATCATAGGTTTAAATGTCAACATCTAACATTAATCGACATAGGTTCTATTACTTAGGGTAGGGTGGGCCACAATCATGGGCGCCGGCAGAGATTCGAAAAATAATGCAAAATTTAAACTATTTTATTTAAAAAATCGATACAATAACATGGTGCAAAATTATGAAAACTCAAAATAAATTCCTCATAACTTTAGTATAAAAATAAAAACTCAAACAAAATAAATTCTTAAAAATATAAAAACTTAAACAAAATAAATTCTTAAAAATGTTACTTATAAAACAAAATTCTTGCAACAGATTAATTACTTTCTTCAACATTTTTAATTAAAAGTTGCAACCTTCTTGGTTTCTCAGCAAACTTTGAAATGGATTCATTTATAAAATGTTCATTATTTGAAATTCTTTTCCGATGTACACTCATCAGACACAACCCTGACAATCGGTTTTCGGATATAGTGGATCTTGTCCATGTTTTGACTCTTCGCAAAGTGCTGAATGAGCGTTCCCCAGTACATGTTGTAACTGGAAGTGTGAGACCAATTTTAATGGCTTGGAAAATTGAAGGATAGAAACGTTTGGCCTTATCTAACAAAGATATATATTCCGTTGTGGCTACATTTACTTCCTCCAGGGCCCAACTTTAATACCACGTTGTAGCTTCACTAATAAAATTTTCCAAGCCATAAAAATGTTCAATTTTTGTAGCAATTTTGATAAATTCTTTTTTTTTCCAAAATTCTTATTTCACGGGGGTTGCCAAAGTGAAAAAGGAATTGTGCGATTTTCAGAAAACGTTCGTTTAATGAACCAATGATGTAGTCCAAATATGGAATAAAAATTGATCGTCTGTAATATTCTTCGACATTTTCTGCTGGTTGATTGGATTTATTGACCATTCGTTTTACTAAACCAGGGAATTTTAATGTCAATATTCAAAATATTGCAAAATTTTTTAATTTCATTAACCTTCATAGGACCGAGGTCAAAATATAACACATCGGTTCGACCGGGGTGCAAGTGCACCCCACAAGTAATGTTGCTTTAAAAAATATTTTTTTATGTAATACTTTTTAATTTTGTTTATTTTAACTTAATTAACATAAAATACATTAAATTTTTACAAAATTATCAAAAAACCTCCAAATTAACATTGTTATGAAATTATTCTGAAGTTTCTGCAGCACACTTTTGACACTGCACTTTTCTTGTGGTCGAGTGCTCCACACACAAATTTTTTGCAAGTAACACAATATTTTCCACATTTTCGGTCTCTTGTTCTGGGACAAAGGAAACAACGACCTTGGGAGGCAATAACCTTTTCCGTTATTGTTGATTCATTTGGCACTTCCTCGGGAAAAGCGCTTTGTATAGGTATGCTTTAGGATTCCTGAATGCAATCCACTTCGGTTTTTATAACGGGCGGCTACATGCTCTCTCATAAGGTCTTTACCAAGCTGTAACAAAAATTCTCTTCGACCATCCAATTGTTTTGCTTTCCACTCTGGATTTTTGAAGGTCCACATTTTGAAAGCATTTATGCCACCTATATCCAATAAATGCTGGAAAATTGCCATAGGCCACCTATTGGTTTTTCTTTGACATGAGTACTGTTTTGCCATCTTATCAACAGTATCTACGGCTCCCTTTGTCTTGTTGTAGTGTAGAATTATATCAGGGTTGTAGTTATGTTCTTCCCCAGAAACTCTATCCTCAGAGTGTTCACTAGACAGCATAATTACTGCACAATTCTTTTTCGGCACATAAGATACCAAAGTACGATGTTTCCTAAACGCAAACATGCTAGTAAATACAGGTTTGCATGCCATAGGAAGAAGTTCCTTGGTAATATATGTTTTGTTCCTACTAAAGTAATACTTTTTTCCCACAACTTTTTCGCTAATGATAAGTCGGTAAAGAAGTTATCTGTTGTGAAACCATATCCTTTTCCCAAATAACTTGTCAAATCTAAAACAACTCGTTGTCCTTGGCCCACTTCGCTCTTGTTATTTTGCTTGCCTAAATAATAAAAATAATAAGCATAATAGAATAAAAAAATCAATTGAGTCTTACCCAAATAGACTTGCATGTTCAGAGTAAAAGCCGTCTCACAATCAGCAAGCGCCCAAATTTTGAGTCCGTATTTGTCAGGTTTTGATTTCATGTAAACACGAAACGGTGCACGTCCTCTAAATGGCACCAGTTGTTCATCAATACATACATGGGTGCCAAGATTGTAAGCTTTCTTACAATTTGAAACAAATGTATCGAATACTTCTCTTATTGGAGCAAGCTTATCGTTAACCCTTCGTTCTGGTCTTGTTTCAAAATTGTCAAATCTCAAAAAGCGTGTCGGAATCTTATATCTGTTTTTTGACATACACGCAGGAATTATTGGTCTCGAGTAAGCAGGGTCAGATGACCATAACATATGTATTGCCTCTCTAGAAGCCTGCAGAGCACCCATTGTTATCAGAAGCCCAATGTATGCCTTGATCTCAGTTTCATTTGTTGGAACAAACTTACATGATTTGTCTGGATGTTCTGCATTCCATTTACTGTAGTAATCTTGTCCCTTGCGATTTGTTTCTGTTACAATTATGTTTATTATTTCGGGAGTAAAAAAACAATAAAAATACCTCTGAAAGTGTATCAAATTTTGAACCATATGCAGCGAGTCCCTCTGGTGTTTTCAGTATATTTGCTTGGGAACGTCGTGTTTTTTTATTGACGGGAACTTTTGACCATTTGATGTCTTTATCTTTAGTATTGAACTCTAATATGTTTTCAATAGAATCATTAGAACCTGAACTGTTTCCTGCTTCTTGCTCATTATCGTCTTCCTGAAAAACCATTTCGTCATCAACCTCTTCCACTTCAGACAAGTAATCTGACTCAAACACTAACATCAAAAACTCATCAATGGCATTATCTTCATCAAGCAACTTTTATAACTCAGCATCCGATAAATTATTAGGATTTCGAACGAAAGCCATCATATAAAATGAACTTAGCCTATTCAGCAAAATAAAACGTGCGTGCAAGTGAAAAGTTAATAATCAACTGAGGTTTGGGACCAAAGCCAAGAAACATCTGAGTTGACCAAGGCGCACACTCGATATCCCCACTCCCAGTAATAAAAATCCAAACAAAATGTTAAAATATAATAACAAAAAATAACAATCATGAAAGTCCGACCGGGGTGCATTTGTACCCCAAATCAGTTTATAATTTTTTTTTCAACAAAAAGAATTCCGGTGACGTTAATATTCTGTCAGATTATAAAAAATAAAATAAAAAGAAGCTATTAAAATTGTCGGTACCCAAAAAAATTTTTAGAGAAAAATATGAAGAAAAACGTTGGCTTGGGGTGCATTTGCACCCCGCTTGGTCCTATGAAGGTTAAACACAATGGCGAATTCTTCTTCTGCCTTTTCCCTGTGAGTTTTAAATATATTTAATAGCTTGCTAATTTCTTTATTTGGAGATTGTAAATAAAGTTGAACTTTTTGCAACTCGTTAGTAACTGGTTCTAGTTTTGAAGAATTTATATCTTCATAGTTTTGCTTAATTATGCTTATTGCATTATGCTGACCACCGAGTTTCACATAATAATTGAATATTTGGAACCATTTTTCTTCTTAAAGTAGAATCTCTGAAGAAATTTATTACTTCCTTTATAGTACCAATTGAGTTTCTTATTTCATTTACTTGATTTGTGTCATTAATAACATGGATTCTTAGATCCTGTCAGTGTCACATTAAGTCCATAAGCTGGACGGAAACTTAGAAACATGTATTTATCAGTGTTTCTGACATTTCGCACTTTGGTAACGTGTCGGTAGGAGGACCAGGCATATACGCTGTCATTTGGTATATTTGGTGCTTCTGTCGCGTTCCAAGCGGTGTATGTGAAGGACGTTTCATAGTCATTGCAATTTTCTAGGTTGTGGAAACCTGATAATTGGGCGGGTGCCGGAGCATGAACGTGGTCAATGACAAACCGTGGGAGCCAGTTTCGCGCCATGTTGCGGAAGGCGATGCCAATTCGTTGGAATGGTCTATCGATTTCGGAGCGGGCTGTGACTCGGATGTGGTCGTTATTCCTTGGTCGTACGGGAGTGATCTTGTCGAGGCGGAGTGAACCTTGAAGATATTGCGAGTTGTTGTCGTTAAGCGAGTAACTCGGATCAGGGGCGGGGATGGTGAAACCATCGACGCTAGCAGACTCAATTTTAAGGCCAAGAGCTAGGCTAGCCTAGGCTGGATGGAGAGATGTCGTAGGGCTTAAAGAACTCAACTCTAGGTTGAACGTGTCGGTGTCTGTTGAATAGTATGTATTCAACGGGGTCATTGTTTGCGTTGTAGGGGATGTTACGTACCAGGTAGAGTGCAGGGTTGATTACGGCTTCATCGGCTGGATAAAGGTAGTTACCTGGTCTATTGGCGGGGGCAGCGAGGAATCGGACGTCAGTTGCGAATTGGGTGTCATTTCGTAGCTGGGTGGCGGTGTCTATCGCGGCGGTGGGAACATGATGCCATGTGGCAAGGGTTGGAGGTTCAATCGAATGATTGAGCACTGTGATGCCAGTAACGGATTCGAGGAGACGGCCAAGAGTGATCGTTTTAGGTTCTTCAGCAAGTGTGAAGGAGGATAGATCATCGAGGAATTTCGTCATTATAGGAATGTTCTCGAACTGTGCGCAAAGGAGGAACTCATAAGCATTGAAGTTCTCGGGAAGGTATGCGGCAGCTTCCAATGGAATTCGGGCGAACGTGGGTCGTTGGACAAGGGTACGGTTGACAACAGGATTAAAGATCGTTTCAAAGATCGTGTTTAACCAGTTGGGGTGGTGGTAGTTGGCTTGAGCGCCAAGTGTGTAGTGTGTACCAAGTAGATGTCCTACGGTATATGGATCGCCATTGTAGTTTACAACGGTGTAATTGTATAGGGTGGTCAAAACGGTGTGAGGATCGGCGTTTGTGCGGGTTGAGGCAATGAGGTGATGTGCCCGGAGCATGATAGATGGTGGGACGGTGCGTCCGTAGTCATGTAACCATGAAAAGCCAGCAAGTGAGGGAATAAATTCCCAGTTTGAACGGCGAGGATCGAAGGTGGGAGCGAGTTGTCTTATGATTGGTTCCAAAAATGATGGAATATGACATTGCATTAATTTTGAATAATAATCAACAGTTTGTTGGTCATTATGGAAGACGTTCGCGTATTCAGATTTCGATTTGCGAGCGGTGGAGTCGCAGACGAGTAAGTGGGCATTAATCAGTATCTGGCTGTAAGCAATAATGGATAATGTTGATACATAAGGGTAGCCTTTTACGTCAAATTCGGGATATTTCTTCTGAACATTGTAAGCAATGTACGAGAATATAAATCTGAAATCAGGTTGTACATCAATTGTGAATGATTCGCCTTGGTCTAGTTCGATATTACCTGGAAGATTCATCTTGGAAAAGAAGTCCGGATGAGGAGGTGTTGGCAGGGAAGGATCGGAAGTAACGATATCAACTTGAAATTTCTTTGCAAGGGTCGAAAGAGCGGCATGATTCTTGATGGTGTAACCAGAGGTGGATGGTTGGTTTTGAGCCATGTTGGTGGTAAGTTAGGATAAGCAAAACTAAAGCAGTGAGCAATTATTATAAGCGGTTCGGAGAAAAGGGTATCTTTTCGGAACGAAAATTCTTGATAGTATCCAGTTGGATCCGGACAGTAAATTTAATATATTTTTTGAGAACTACTTAGATGCTTTCGAAATTGCATTTCCATCAAAAACTGTTACAAACCGAATATGCGATCAAGGAGTAAGCTGGTTTACGCCGGACCTTAAACGCATGCGCGATCACTTACAGTATCTGAATCAACTTTATAATGATTTTAAACTTGAGGCTTTAAGAATTGATAGAAATAATTATAGAACTTTGTATAAGCATGCGCTAATAGTTAACAAGCAAAAGGCGAACCGGAATTTTATTGAAAATTCAACAAACCAAAATGCTGCCTTGTGGAAAGTCGTGAATAAGCATAGGCAATCAAGCGCACATATTACTCAGACAATCGACATAAATGAATTTAATGCTTATTTTGCAAATATTGCTAGTCAAACAAGCTTGGAAATACCAAGAACAGATCTTGATCCTGTAAAAGCTTGTTTTAGGTTATCAGATTCCAAAGAAGTTTTCTCTTATACAAAAATAACACAGCAGGATGTAATGAAATACCTGAAGTCAATTAAAAATAAACAAACTAAGGATATATTTGGGTTATCTATAAATGTTGTCAAAAAAACTATTAGCTCCATTGTCGAACCTCTTACTAAAATTATCAATATATGTTTTAGTGCTGGTATTTTTCCAAAGCGATTAAAAATAGCTGTTGTAGTACCACTACATAAAAGTGGAGATATTAATTTAAAAGAAAATTATAGACCCATATCAATTTTACCTGCCTTTTCTAAAGTTTTTGAAAAAGTTCTACAGGATCAAATATCTAAATTTTTTGAAACAAACAATTATTTCTGTAAAGAACAGTTCGGTTTTCGTCCAGACCTTAGCACAAAAGACGCTATAATAAGTTTTATATCAAATGCTATCCAATGTTTTGAGGAGGGTAAATATTACTTGTCAACTTTTTGCGACTTAAGCAAGGCGTTTGATTGTGTTTCACCAAATATATTGCTAAGGAAGCTGGATAAGTACGGTTTTGATTCAAATTCGATACAAATTGTAAAGTCGTTCCCTCAAGACCGAGAACATTGCGTTAAAATAAACAGGAAATTCTCAGAAAGTCTACCAATTCAATTGGGGGTTCCACAGGGCAGTATTTTGGGACCATTATTGTTCATTATTTTTCTGAATGATTTTAATGCATTTATTGAGAACGGGGACATTGTTCATTATGCAGATGATACAACCGTGTCCGTTGGCAATGAAAATTTTGATCAGGTGTTCTTGCAAATGAAATCCAATTTTGAAGCACTAAGTACTTGGTTTTCCACTAATCATTTAAAGTTGAACGAGGCCAAAACACAGAATATTATATTCACATTGAAACATACCGGAAAATCAGGAAAATATAAAGTTCTCTGTAAATACTAAATTTTTAGGAATTTATATAGACTCGTCACTTACATGGAAATTACATGTTGAAAACTTATCAGGAAAGTTGACCAAAAATATTTATTTATTGCGTAACTTAAGCAAATGTATTGAGAAACAGTTTTTAAAAGTAGCTTACTTCAGCTTGTGTCAATCTCTTATGCAGTATGTAATTTTAGTATGGGGCCATTCGCATTGGGCAGAGCGCATATTTTCTCTTCAGCGTAGAGCAGTTCGCATTTTATGTGGGCTCTCCTATACTGCTGATTGTAAAGCTTCTTTCATTCAAGAAGGTATTCTCACTTTTCCTTGTCTATTTATTTTAGAGTGTTTAATATATGTTAAAAGTAATATGTCAAAATTACAAAAGTTTAGTGAAGTTCATAACTATGAAACTAGAAATAAACACGATGTTGTTCCAGCTGCATTGAGATTAAAACGATCCCAAAATGGACCAAATTACTTGGCAGTTAAATTTTTTAACCACTTGCCAAGAAAAATCCGAGACCTACCTCTGAATTGTTTCAAGACTAATTTAAAGTCAATTTTAATAAGTCAAGCGTTTTACCACTATAATGAATTCTTTAAATGTGATTTTAATATGTAATGTACCTTTATCATACCGTTTGTACTGTTTTGACCTGTGTAAAATACTCTTTGTATACTGTGCATTAAATAAATATTATAAAAAAAAAAAAAATATATATATATATTTGTAAACGTCTACTATCAAAAGGAGGCCCATTATCGGAAACTAAGTAAGTTGGTAAACCAAAAACTACGAAGGATTGTCTCAATTTAGATAAGGTACTTTCCACGTTGGTAGTGTTCATTCGGTAAATATCCATCCATTTAGAACTACTATCTATGATTAATAAAAACTCAGTTTTCTCTAGATGAAAAAAATCAATGTGAACTCTTTCGCAATATTTGCTTGACTTAGGCCATGGAGTAAGATTAAAATCAGTTTTGCGTTCTCCATTAATTTGACAGGGTGTACAACAGTTTACTATGTTTTCTATCTCCAGATCCATTTTAGGCCACCACATTTCCAGCCTTGCTAAGGATTTCATTCGCACTATACCTGGGTGATTATGGTGTAAAATTCTGAGGATATGTTGCCTTAAGCTTTGAGGTATAATGATTCTTGCACCCCATGTAAGACAATCTTCTTGAATACTAAGCTCCGTTCGTTTCTTGAAGTATGGTTTAAATTCATCATTATCACAAGAATCTGGAAAACCATATCGAACCATATCTTTAAGTTTAGATAGGATCATATCCTTTCCTGTTTCTTCCGCAATTTCCTTAGGTAAAATTGGTTGAGACTCTTCAAAGTTAAATGCCAAAACATATTCATTTACATTAATCCATTTGCTTTCGTCTAGTGACGCTTCATTTAAGGGAAGCCTTGATAAGCCATCTGCATTTGCTATTTCTGCCCCTTTTTTTATACTGAATACTGTAGTCGTAAGCCGACAAAATTAGTGCCCATCTTTGGATCCGTGCATGAGCCAAAGTAGGAATTGCTTTATTACTCCCCAATATGGTTTCTAGCGGCTTATGATCTGTCCTAATAGTAAATGTGCGACCATACAAAACCTTATGAAATTTTATAACCCCAAATATTATACCAAGAGCTTCTTTTTGAACTTGTGCGTAGTTTTGCTCGGCTTTGTTCAAGGTACAAGATGCATACATGATCGGTTTTTCTACATTGTGTATTATTTGACTTACAACCGCACCTAAGCCGTAAGCTGACGCATCAGTTGTCAAAATAAGTTTGTTCAACGGATTGTACATTGACAAAACACAATTATTAGTTAACATTTCTTTGCATTTATTAAACGCGACATCACAACTTCTTGACCAAATGAAGGATGGTTCCTTTTCTAGAAGTTTGTACGACGGTTTCAGTGTTGTTGACAGGTTAGGTAAAAATTTCCTATAAAAATTAACTAAACCTACGAATGTTTTAAGCTGCGTTACATTTTTGGGTGTAGGTGCTTCTTTTATTGCTTTCACCTTACTTTCAACTGGTTGAACTCCATTTTTACTTAGTTTGTACCCTAAAAATTCAACTTCTGATTTGTAGAATAGACTTTTTGATTTGTTTATTTTCACATTATATTCCATAAGACGACTCAAGACTATGCGAATATTTTTATCCAAGTCTTCTAAATCTTTACCTGTGTGTTTTACCATGTGCTTATTTTTTTAGGTTAGGACTCACTTTTTCTAAATCCGACCAGATCTGTTTAATCCAATGTTTATCCTCGTCGCCAATATTATATTTGATACTATGAAGGTTGGAAATAACTGTTGACACTATTTTGTACTGATTGTCTTTATTTTTACTAAATTACACTATCAGTCTTTGAGGAACTCTAATTACATACTGGGCGCGTTCAACCGCACTAGCGGTCTTCTAGCGCTGGTAGCAGCGCTTTTCTAAAGCGCTAGGAGGTGGCTGAACGATTACAGCTTTTGCTTTGTGGTAACCTAATATTTTGACGTGTGACAGTAAAATAACAATATTTTTATTTTATAAAACGCATAAGTACTTAAAACATAATAAAAGGAAATAATAGAATGGAAAAAATTTTAAACTATATCCTCTTAGAGGAAATTGCAAATAATAATATTAATAACCTTGTTGAGGCTATTGCTCCAATTTTTGAAGGGCAGGAAGATTATTTATATTTATTACAATTAGAAGAAGAAGAAGCTGAAGATCCTGTGAGAAATTTAAATTATTTTGAACAAGTAATTCCTCAGTACACACTCCAAGACTTTTTTGAACATTTTAGAATGTCAAAAAGTATTATGGAGGTAAGTAATAAAATTTAAATTAAAGCTATAAATTTTTAATCACTCGACCCGTGAAGGAAAATTGTAATAATAATTTTAATATTTCTGTTCTAGACTCTCTTTCAACATATATCCAATAGAATGGAAAATTTAAACAGCACAATACCTTTAGAAAAAAAAATATTATTCACGGTTTGGATGCTGGCAAAACCAGAATCCTACTTAGCATGCTGTGATAGATTTGGCATTTCTAAAGGAACTGGACATTTCATTTTTTATGAAATTTGTGGAAAATTAAATGAGATGATTCCAGATGAAATTAAGTGGCCAACTCATGAGCAATGTGTTAAGAAAGCAAATTTTATGCAGGAGAAAACAGGCTTTCCTGGCATTATCGGTTCAATTGATGGTTGTCACATACCCATTAAAGCACCTGCAAATAATCCGATTGATTACTATAACCGAAAATCATTTCATTCGGTTGTGCTTCAAGCAGTGTGTGACTCAAAATTACGATTCACAGACATTTTTGTGGGAGTGCCAGGTCGGGTACATGATGCCAGAGTGTTTAGAGTTAGCCCTTTACATAATTTAATGACCAACCAAGATAATCCACTAATTATACCAAATTATCATATCCTTGGTGATAGTGCTTACCCATTAATGAATAATTTACTTGTTCCTTTTAGAGATAATGGTCATTTAACAGCCATGCAAACACATTATAATATAGTACATAGCACTGCCAGAAGCAAGATAGAGCAAGCATTTGGTAGATTAAAAGGTAAATTTCGCCGATTAAAGTACTTGGATGTCAATGAAGAAAACATAAACATCATAGTGGCAGCAGCTTGTGTTTTACACAATTTTACTATTTCAAGAGGTGATGATGCAGATGTTAACTATGATATTGAAGAAGTTGAATTAGTAAATGAGGAAAATATTCAGGAAATTGAAGAAAATGTGAATACTGCTGTACAAAAAAGAAACTTCATTATGGAACAACTTTATTAAAAATATGGTTATAAAAAATAAATAGTATTTGTAAAATAAAATTTTCCTTCTATAAATAAATAAACATTTGATTACTACAATTAAATAAAAAAATGTAAATAAATATAAATATGTACATAAACCAAAAACTATTTTTATTTACCTATTATACGAGTATGTATATTAAACAAACAATAAAATTGAGATCAATGAAAATAAATAACGATAAAAATAAAATTTTCTTCTTGAAATAAAATTAAAAAAATTTGTAAGTTTATTTTTTCTTTTTTAATTCCTCCAATAATTCTTTTAATATGACTGTTCTTTTTTCTTGGTCATCCACATTTTTTTTTATGGATTCCTTAATTTCCGCCAAATAACAGCACTGCTTTTCTTGATTTCTTAGAAAATTTACTCTGAATTCTTCCAGATTATGGTTTTTTCGTTTTATACCAATACTTTGTACCTTGGGACTAGATGATGCTGAAGTAGATGGGTCACTTGTCATCGTATAAGTAATGTTACTTGACTTCCTTTTTAACCCTGTACTTTGTACCTTGGCACAAGAAGACACTGGAGATGACTGAGACGTTGATGGCTCACTTGTTAACATAGTAGTAACATTACTTGATACTATGTTTATTCCCAACGGAGATACCGAAGCATTATTTATTGTTTTTTGAGGCAGTGATGATATTAAATATTTCGGATTTACGGTTGCATCCGTAGCAAGTATTTCATCCATTAATGAAAAAAATTCCAAATTGTCCCTACCTCGACCGGTTTTAGCGGAATTGTCCTTTATAGCACGATATGTAACCTTAAGATTTCTAAATTTTTTATCACATAATTCTTTGGATACGTGGTACTTGTGTTCAGACATTTTCTTTGCCACCTTACTCCATTGTACACATTTTTTGATTTTAGCATTCCTAAAATGTTCTAATTCATTAAGGTAAATTTCAAGTAGCAATTTGGTAGATTGGTTGGTCCATTTAAATTCGTAGTCAACTGGCTCTGGCAGGCTACAATCTTGAAGCTCTACCTCATCCAGTTCATGCATATTTTCTTTGTTCTGCTCTTCTAATAGTTGTTGCACTATGTTATTCCTTAATGATTCGTCTATGATTATAATAATTAATTAGTTTTGTTATGTATTTATAAATTAATTATATAGCTTACCTTCAAATATTAATTCTACCAAATTTGTTGGTATATTTCCCTGGATTATTTTTCCATCAACTTCAAATTCCAAAGTGGTGTATGTTTCAGTTTTTTCTGCCATACTTAATACTTATAATATTAATTAATTGTACGTTACATCAGGAGTTTTAGGTTAGGTTTTTCACTTTGTTGTTTACATGCCTGACAGACGATAAAGCGCTGAGCAACTTAGCGGAAAATAAATTCGCTAGATAACATGGCGACCGCTAGAGCTAGCGCTGTCACTTAGCGGTCAATTTAGCCAAGCGCTAGCCCGGCGCTGCTCTAGCGCTTGTACGGCTGAACGCGGCCACTGTGTTACTATATACTACTTGTTGATCGTGTTTTATGTGCACTGTGTTGCATAACATACATAACATCCCTTATCTTCGTCAATCATTTTGACTATGATTTTATTTTCCTAATGTCTAATAAATTTTTTTTAATTGTAATAACTAAGTAACACTAAAAAAATAAATTCTAAACTATTCCTAATAAGCAGTAAGTGTTAGATATCCCTACATAGAAAATGGAGCTCCACCTAGAATCGAGTAATAGAGCGTTATGATATTCGCTGTCTACCGGTGGGACTCTTACTAAATTTAATTTACAATTACGGAATGACTCCGCGGGTATTAACCCAAGTAATTTAGGTACTAATCCTAACTCCGCTAACCTATAAAATTCATCCAGCTGATAAATCCATAAATCGACTTATTATGTAAAAATGATTGATTCTACTATCCATTCGTCGTATATTGTGCTTTTCCTTTTTGGTGTTACAAAAAATAAACTTACAAAACTTCAAGAATTTTATTCAGTATTTATTTACGGTTTTTAATATTTCAATTTCTATTTGAATTTCCGGGGTGGTGGATCTGGCTTAAACAAATCTCGTCATCGGAATCCGACTCGTCGAAGTCAGAAAGGTGATCATTTCTTGTAATATTCACATACAGAGTGGTTCTCCTTTCGTAGACGTGTAGTAATTCGGCTTCGAGCTCATAGGTATGGAAGTAAAATACAAAATCGGAGGCTGCTCTAAACTTTACACTAAATTTCTTTAAATTGACTGGTATTTTTGCAGAACTTTACAGCTTGATAGGAAACTGACGTTTCTTAATTTTAAAGGGAAGCGAAGGAGTTTCAATGCACATGTCATGCCTGGATATCATGGATTTATTTCCCTTGAATCAACCGGTGATAATTTCACATAAGGTTGGGCCGGGTATCTGTAACAAACATACGCGTGACGTTTCTCTCTTACCGAAATATTTTTCATAAGAATGACAGGAATGCCCCCGAGCTTGTGCAGCGGAAGGTTAAGCTTGACAGAGTTGAGAAATTCCTCAGGATACTGACCAATTTCTTCAAGATCGTTGGATTCGATCTGGTCAATGCTGAGGTAAACCGTAGTTTTACCTGGAAAAGCTGAAATCATCTGCTGATTTATGCGATCGCAGTTTTCATTCAAGGGACACAATACTGCGGTACCTGAAATTGCCTCTGAAAGTTGTAAGGTGTACTTACTCATGTCTAAAGATCCGTAGATTTCAGACACTGCATTATTAACCAAAAATTCCGATGGTAAAATTAAACTGTCCCTGGGAACCCGAGGGCACCTGAATTATTGAGTTCTCCGCTTCCTACATTTAAGAGGTCAGTTCGAAAGTTGTAAAGTGATCGATATTTTGAGGAGCCACGCAGAGGAGCTGCCTGATGTCGCCACCAAACAGCATGCAGACTCCGCCAAAGGACAAGTTATTTCTCACGTCACGGAGCAGGGTGTCAACACAATTTATTATAAATTGACTCACCATACTTATTTCGTCACAAACGATTAACTGGAAGGTTCCCTAGAACTGCGATTTATCGCTGTTACCTTTGATGTAAGATCTCATTTGTTTGTACACCAGAATGGGTATACCAAAAGCAGAATGAGATGTTTGACCATTTTTTAAGAGCAAGGCGGTTATCCCCATGAAGGCGACTGCCAACGTGGGCACGTTTTGACACTCCAGGTGATTGAGGATGGCGTTGTAAACAAAAGTTTTTCCTCTATCGCCACGGCCCTGTAAATAAAAGCAAAAGCACCTGTTAGATTGCTCTTTATTATTAACAGCTCTTGTAACGATATCATAAATCAGTTTTTGACGTTCGTTGAGCATATTATAGTCCCTGGACCTGCTCGGACTTTTCGAGAGCGGCTATCAGGAACTTTGAAACATTATTCGTGTGAGGATCCAGGATGACATCGTTAAAGACAATATCCTGCTCCAAGTTGAGAATTTGGAAGTTGAAATCAGTGATATTTCTTCCCAACTACTGAAGGTAACCCGCTATTCGCATTAGGGCCCTCCTTTCTGCCGCATTCCACGATGAACGTAGTCTGCACTCAGAGCCACCTTAAATTTTTTAAATAGTTCAGGTCCGTTCTTGACGTTGCAGTAGCAGACAAGGTTGCCAAATAACTTCCTCTCTGCCCCGGCATCTGGAAATGTTCCGCTTCATCCAAGGTTTTTTCTCACACCTCATCATTCATAATGAGGTTTCTGAGCCTGGCGGAATCCTCGAACGTTGCACATTTATGACCGTCTTCGGTTAAAAGGTTATTAAAGCAGGTGGGTCCTGTAACATGCAAAAGTAAAATTCTAAGATGGAATTTCTACATCTGCAGGTGAAATCATAAATATTCTGGATACTAATTTAGTAAACCTTACTCTTCTCACCCATTTGTTACCTACAAACCGATAATGCTCGGGAATTTGATTATAGGTGAACTGCCTTGCATACTGGTCATGCCTGTTGAGTTCGAAAAAGGCCAACAGTTTGCTGTTTCGTGTTTCCGCTCTCAAAATGGCCTCTTGTTAGTTACCTTCAGAAAAGAACACGTTCTGTTCATCAGGTAAATGCACCGGCAGGCGATCCACCGTATTCGACATTTTCACAAGGGGGAACTCGAATATTCTCCAAGCTCACAGCCTGAAGTCGTGTACCTCGTTTCATGATACTCCTTTACCCAGTGGCGGCTCGTGGGGTGAAATATTGGCTAGGCCAGGTCAAAATTTTGTAATCGCCCGGGAAGTGGGGGGTAGGGGTTCCGCTCATCAAATGAGTTACAAAATATCTTCTTTCATAAAATAGACTTTATTTTTTATACATAACGAATTAACAAAATTTATTGCACTCTTAATTTCGGACACTGATCCACGTCCACAAATCTGTAATTTTTATCATTAAGTTACATTATTTATTAAAAATATTATTAAATACCTTTATGTTACTTACATAAAAGATTAATTCTCCTTACTTTTGACAAATCTATCTATAACCTCATCGTAGAATGAGTCGTTTTCCATTAATTTATTTAGTATTTCTTTTTCTATGGACAAGGTTGCCAGTGAAGACAGTCGATTTTGCGTCATGGTATTGCGTAAATAGTTCTTCACACGCTTTAGACAGGAGAAGGTTCTTTCTACTGATGCACTTGTTGCTGGAATTGTGCAAATCAGTGAAAATAATTTGTAGCACTCTGGCAAAATTTCATTTATTTCATTGTGATTCATTTTTTTACCAAATCCACCAAGCTAAGCTCGTGAAACCTTTCCTTGTGATTTGTGGAAAATATTGCTTCTAATTCGGTTTTTAACACTGTTTTATCAAAAAAGTCTTTGTATGTGTCCATTAAAGAGTCGAGTGAACTTTGTGGAAATCTTACACCATAGCTTTCAAACTTTGCTAAATTGCAAAAATGGAAGTTTTTCGTAATCCGAAAAACGTTGCTCCAACTGAGTGGTAATATTGTCTAGAATTTTAAAAAATATTCTTCTGTAATTTGAAGTAGCTGCTTCTGAAATATTGACTTTCTTCGGTGCTTGTAGGAGCTCACTACGATTGAGTGTTAATTCTGAATTTATGGCTGTCAGAGATTCATATATTTTAAAAATGTATTGTCTTGTCTCTAGCTTTTTAAAACTGTGATGCAATGTTTCACTCAACTTACACAAAATTCGACATCATTACTTTTCTTTTGCAATACATTGTAAACTAGTTCCGTGTGTTGAAATGTATCGTTAAAAAACATTAACTAAAATACAAATTCAAAATCCTGAAGTTTTAGTCTATGCCCCTCTGCTTGTCTGATCGATTTAGCATTTGAGTCATCGCAGTTGATGATTTCTTCAAAGACTTCTATTATTTTCTTCTTTCTGTTAAAACGGCAGCAATAATTTTTGCATTAGAATTCCACCTAACTTCACTATTTGTTGGTATACGCTTCCCGACAATTTTATTTAAAAAGTAGGACCGTTTTGATGAAAGATGAAAAAATACAGGAATGCCTTGAAGCGTAGAGAAAAATTTTTTTACACTTTTTATGTTAGAGCAGTTTTGCTGTAAGACCAAGTTCAAACGATGAGCAAAGCAATGCCTAAACACCGCTTGTGGTGCATAATCTTAGACTAATTTTTGTAATCCATTAAGTTGTCCTGCTATAACACTTGCTCCGTCGTAAGTTTGCGCAACCATTTTTTTTTATGTCAAATTTGCCGAGTACGTTAAATAGCAAATCACGTAACGCTAGAGCATTTCTGTCTTGAGCCAAATCGAAAAATCCTAAAAAGTATTTTTGTACTACACCTTTTTTGTCGACGATTCTTAGTACACTGAGATTTTTCTGTAATATCATTTGTTTCGTCTACAAGGCAGGCAAAAAATGGTGCTTCGTTTATTTCTTTATCAATAAAACAAATAATTTCTTCTTTTATGCACTCTATAAGTTCATTTTGAATGGTCTTTCAAACTCCCCGAAAATAGCTATTTTGTTCCCAATGTTGTTTTAATTCTGGATTGGGTTTTAACATTAACTCCCACAGTGCTTTAAAATTTCCAGGGTTTGCTGAATCTTTCGTCTCATCATGTCCACGGAAGGCAAGTTCTTGTTTTGCCAAGGTACAAGTCAAATTAATTAATTTTTCAACAATTTTCCTGTTCATTTTAACGCCTGCATTGTATTGAATTTTTGACAATTTAGCATGTTCATTCAACATTTCATGCACTGAAAAATTTTGTTTCTGTAATTCTTTATACGAGATAAAATTATTTAAATATTCTTTGCAGGAAGAATGCTTTTTTAAAGAAGCGGAAATATTTTTTAAATCGGCGTAGCCCTCACAAGTCCACACACTTTTCTTATTAGATAATAATAAACATGGCCAACAAAATAATCGGTTTTTAATGACACTTCCACACAACCATTGATATATTTCATACCATGAATTTTTGAAAGTGCGTGTTTTTTTACTATCTTTTTGAAGCAGCGTTAAATCAGGGGTTGGCCGTTTACTTTTTATAATGGTCCGTCTATCCAATTCCGATTTTTTGCCAAACGGCACTTCTAATAATGAAGGAATTATATCATCCATTTTAATTTATTTAATTTGATAAGTGATAAGTACGAATAGAATAGGAGCATGAATCCGTGCAGCGCCGTGTTTATCACTGGCTTATAATTTATAATACTGCACGTGCACGCTTCTGCCACCCAAAAGTCCGAGCTTGCACCTAGCGCTGCTATAAGCAGAGGCAGTAGGCACAACGTAGACGGGCTATCGCTATGCCAATATCCTCGATTTTTTAGCAGTAGCGCGGCCGCGCGCCCAAAGATTAGCGCGCTCGCCGCACGTTTGAAATATGTGATGTAGGCACATCGAGAAGTGTCCTTATCGTGAGCTTCGCGCTCGTAGGATACATACTCAAAAATAAAATGATACGACGCGTGGATTTTTATTAAGAAATAAGTATTTAAATTAAAAAAAGAATGATATATAACAGTACATTAAAAATATTATTTTCCGATAATTTTTAGCTAGGTTTACACGTACAGACAAGAACCGCAGACCTCGTCGACAGGCCAGGATTGCAGGCGAGATCCGCAGACGTGGAGCGTCCGCTCCCGGCCTTTGTTATAAATTTGTTACAGGATCTAGGTTCGCGGGCCAGATCTTTCGATTGGACTGTGCGGATGAAATCCGCTTGTGTAAACATAAAAACCCGCGGATCTGGCCTGGCCTCTGGTACGTTGGAAAGTTTGACGGACCACGGGACGGATCTCTCCACGTCCATTTACTTGTAGTGTTTCTTGCAAAATACAAGCGTATATGAAAAATGTCTCTTTCGAAAAGACACTTAAATAACGCTACTGCTTGCTCTCTCATTTTTACCTTTCTTGAATTTGACGAAAAACGTCAACGAAGAATGTGGGTTAAAGAGTGGCGAAAAGATAGAGAAAGATTTGGGCATATTCCGCTTTTAAGAGAACTTCAAGAAAATGATCCGGATGACTTCAAGAATTATCTGAGAATGGATACTATAACTTTTAATAATTTATTAAGAATTGTGGGCCCATTCATTACAAGACAAGAAACAGTAATGCGAAATAGCATTACAGCAGAAGAAAGATTAGCAGCTACCCTACGATTTCTGGCAACTGGTAGATCTTTCAAGGATCTGGAATTTAGTACGGGCATCTCCAAATCATCCCTCTGTCATTTAATTCCAGAAACTTGTCAATTAATTTACAATGCACTAAGAAAAGATTTTTTAAAGGTAAGAACAATATTCAAAATACATTTATTTCAAAAATACTCATGTTTATATACAAAAACTTTTGTGATTCAAATTTAGTAATCTGGATTATTATAAAAATCTGTAAGACCCGAGTGGTAACTGTTACGCGATTCACAGCTGGAAGTAGAAGGTTCGGTAGGCACATGGGTGGATATTTCTGTTGCAGGACATGCTAATACATCATTGGCGACGAACAATTGTACCTTTTCATAAATGCTGGTATTTTCAGTCAACGTTTTGAGCAATCCTTTACTTAAAACATTATGTATAAGTTGTTCAGCAAAAATTGCCTGTGTTGGGCCCATGCGTTGCAACTTTTTTCCAATGCTTACACCAACTGCTTCGTACTCACTTTGTTCAGCACTGTTTGCTTTTTCCAAAGCATTCTGACAGACTTCCATAAATTGAAGTTTTCTTTGATTTACCGTTATTTTTCTCTTGCGGGGTGCTGGGGATGTAAAATAACTTTCTTTTCTTTTACCTCCTGATGATTCCTGGAATGAATTGAAAGGTCATACAAATAACAATAGTTCAAATTTCAGTTTCCAACTACAACTCAAGAATGGCTGCAAATTTCTAATGAATTTGAAGAAAAATGGCAGTTCATAAATTGTGGGGGAGCTTTAGATGGGAAACATGTTCGAATTGTACAAGCAAAAAACTCGGGAGCACAGTACTACAATTATAAAAATTTTTACAGCATTGTGCTTATGGCTTTAGTTAATGCCAATTATGAATTTATATTTGTTGATGTTGGAAAAAACGGAAGATTGTCTGATGGTGGAGTACTTGAATACACTAGTTTCTGGAGGAAATTAGTAAACGGTCAACTGAATTTGCCCGACAAAGAAATGACGAAAACTAAACGTAATTTTGTCTTTGTGGGAGATGATGCCTTCAGCTTACATAAGCATCTGTTAAAGCCATATCCTCAAAAGGGTTTAACGCACCAGAAACGCATATTCAATTATCGACTAAGCAGAGCAAGAAACGTGGTTGAAAATGTTTTCGGATTAATTTCAACAAGGTTTAGAGTTTTGCACACTTGTATAAACATGGCTCCCGAAAAAGTAAGTTATGTAATACTAGCAATATGTGCATTACATAATTATTTAAAAAAATCAAGTCATACATATGTATCTTCAAAAACTTTCGATACCGAGGATACGTCTACATGCGAAGTTGAAAACGGCGAGTGGAGATCAGAAGAGATTCCATTGCAATGCTTAAATCGGGCTGGCAAAAGTACACCAGAAAACATAGCAAAAGAATGTAGATTGTCTTATACGGATTTTTTTAATAACGAAGGAACTGTACCATGGAAGGAGAAAATGATACAGAAGGGAAAGGCATAATAAACAAAAAAATTCTTAGCTTATTATGTAAAGTTAAAGTAATAAAAACTTACTGTATTATTAATTATTTCTGATTCATTAATTGCTTCATATTCATCATCATCAATAGTTTTATGATTTGCTCCATCGTTAGCTCCATTATAATCAATATCATTTTCAATATTAGAAGGACTTTCGTCATCATCAATATTGTTGATGCTTACAGTGGGCTCCTCTTGATCAATGGTAAATATTAATTCTTGATAATACCAAAGATTAGGGGAGTATAAATCTTCAGTCGCTGCACCACTTTTTTGTGAAGCTGAAATTTTTTTCATTTCCTTTCTAAATGAGCTGCGCAAATTTTGAATTTTTTTCAATACTAAGTCCTTGTCGGCTTCTGGATTTACATTTTCACGACAAAACTTTACAAGTTCGTCATAACCTGTTTTTTTTTAATTTTTATTTTTATATTCAGCCGATTTTATTTTCCAAAGACATGGGAAACGTTTATAAATCGCAATAAAATCGCGTACGTTCTGTTTTGACCATTCCATTTTATTCTTTCGGATATTCAAAATATTAACTAAACTTATACAACAGTAACAGACTACAACGTTTCGTTGTGTGTAAATAGCCTCACAGATTTTGCCTTACAGGCCGGATAACAGTCCCTGGTCGGTTATAATAGCATTTACATGCATAGACCCCGTCTGCAGATCTGGAGCGTCCGCTCCAAAACCGTCAAAAATCCCGTACGTGTAAACCTAGCTATTGGGTAGGCCGGAACTAACCAGCCTGTTCGGTAAAGCCGCCACTGCCTTTACCTCGTTTATATCAACAATTTTCAATTTTCATTTTCAACCGTGATGGTAGCATGATCCTGCCTCTTGGTGATATATTTGAACAGATATTTGGGAGCGGTGAAATCTGTAACAATTTGAACGTTTAAGTGACAATTATATCTCATAAAAACGTAGGGATCGTATTCTACTACGATAGCATTACCCAAAGGTGTTACCTCGTGAAGTTCTCACGTCAATAGATCTATCCATCATACGTCGGCGGTACAAAAACCTTACCTTCGTTAGATATTATCGAAGTGCTGGAATGTAATTTTGGAAAAAATTTACTACATTTTCCATTCACCATGCAAACTGCATCTGGATACTCGAGCCCGCAGGGATTGTGCATCATAGTCCTGGCAACTAAACCTAGGGTACTTATCTGGATCAGAAATTTCGGCTGCAATCACCCGATCAATGTCATCTCCGCTTTTCGGTTTTGTAAACTCGTCCACGGTGAGCAATATGTGCGCGTTCGGCAACCCTCTCTTTTGAAATTCGAAAGCAACCACTTTGCCCAAATGACTTTTGCCACTCGGCAAATATTCCAACAGATTTTGGTATTTCGCGTAGAACACTCTCGCTGTAGTGTCTGGTCTGTCCTGAATTGTTTTGTTAGAATGCCGGACAAATTCCTGAATTTTTTTCCACTGAGGATTCGTGGTGAACGTTATGAAGTAAGGGGTCTGCCAAATTTACTGACGATGGTCATTGCTTCTTGGCATTTAGCCTGCATGTAATTTCTGCACCTACAAAAATACTTGGTAAGACGGTTAATTTACCTGGTCTTGGAATGGCCTCTTTATTTCTGGCGGCCAAATCATCATTTTTTCGGTAAACATAATCCATAAGACTTGAATACTCAAATACTCGCAACTTATCTTGGTGATTTTTCAAAAAGTTGCACCTTTCATCGTCGACTCTGATCCAAACGAATACGAAAAAGGCCTGGGTGAGCTTTCCGGCTTTGAGCAGGAAGTTAATGGTGCGGTGTACCTGCAAATTGTACGCCCAAAACTCCTTGAAAGTTACCCTTACTCGTTTGATTCTACCCTGATTGAGTCTAGGCAAATCAAACTCCCAACCTAATGCTCCTTCTGAAAACAGAAATGGATAAGAAAGAGGATCTGTTATAGTACATACATTCAATATATTTTTATAAATGGGCCGGTGTCTGCCTTCTACCTTTTTGTACACCCTGTATTCACCTGGCATTTCTTCACCGTCTATTGACTCAAATACTGCACCGGTAATTTCTGTCACGCTTTCCACGTTGATTTCATCTTTTAAACAAAATTCATCAATCAACGCTGGCAAATATTCTAGAATGGAATTAACAGAATCTTGCGTTGGGAAAGGATCGTCAAAGATTAATTGTCTGACCACCTTGTTTGGTTTTTTAATTTTAGAGAGCAGTTCGGAGTAACCGTCCTGCTTCTTAAAACTCCTGTAGGAGTTTCCGGGGTTGTAGGGGCAGTAATCCTTCTTTCCTGCAACATTCCAGAAGAGCTGGTAATTATGGGTGCTCTACTTACTGCAACATTTGGCTGCTATCGTGGTACACCAATAGATTCCCTGAAATTTCTTGTCACTGTTAAGTTGACATTATGAATAGTGGCCTGCTGCTGGTTAGTACTGTTCTTATATAGGTTTGCAAAGTGATTTACCAGATCCTGGGAGTTTTTAAATCTGAGAAGGCAAGCCGTTCCCCCCTCTGCTGCAAGACCCTAATCGTTTCTACTATGTAAATCGAAAACATAGATGGTCTTGGCTTCCTTCCAGATAGCGATAGTCATCAGGGCACCGATAAAAATTCCCTTGCCACGTTGGCTAGAAAACATTTGATATGAAAAATTAGCAGTGTGCATAAGACACACACGATCGCCCCTTGTATCATCCTCAAAGGTAATATTTCCAGGATAATCAAAAACGATACAAATTTTTTCACCATCATGGGTAAACATGAACCTGGGGGTAACCTCTTCCGATGCCAAATACTTAGAATGTGGAGCGTTTGAAGAAGGTGGACGTCTCGTCTGCAAGGACAATTGGTACAAAGCATCACCAAAATCAAGTACTTGATCCACGATTGCCTCGTTCGGTATTTGGTTTTTTTTTTTATTTGAGGAATATATTTTCGTAAATTTACCCGGACTTCGTTCTCTTCGGACACGGACTGGAATGCCGTTGAGGACCTAAAATGTTCTTTATATACTAAATAATAGAAGGCAAAAGTAGTATTATGTATTATCAATATTACCATCATTTTTTGTATTTATACCTTTATTGTGGGTGCGTTCCGTGTTGCACATATGCCGCATATGCTGCATAAAATGCGTTCCGAGTTGGACATATGGCGCATAAAAATTGGCTTCGACGGTCATTAGGGTTCTACATCTCGTGCATATCGTGCACCACCTCAATAGCTGATTCACGATATGCAAGCATGCGCAGTAGATAAATTCAGATAAATGTAACTAACCTATTTGTTTTGAATTGTTTAATCGTTCTTATTCAACGTAAACATGAATTCTAATAAAAGTGTAATTCAAGTATTTGTTAATAATGAGTTAGTTTTTTTGGAGATTCCTTCAGAATGTGTCGAGCAGGCAATAAACGGTAAGAAGTTATAAATACATTAATCATAAATTGTATATGAAAAACAAGTTTTTCTTAATTACCTTATAGATCCCGATTTTTTACAACAATTATATGAAAAGCATGTTCAAAATAATGAAAATTCAGAGAATACAGAGGAGGTAGAGATGAAAAGTATTCATGAACCAAATTTGGAATCGGAAACTGATGAGTTGAACTCAACTTCCGAATCAAAAGGTATTTTTAGATATTTTATATTACACAAGACTTACTCTAAAACAGGGTGATTAGAGACAAAACTTTCGATAATGTTTTTGACACCTCCTTATTAAGAAAAGATGGACTTATTTTTTTAAATTAATAAATCAGCTGAATTGTTAATATATGTTCTCAGTATGGGATCTCGGAAGCTGTCAAACTTTATCGGTAGTTTTGTCTATTCACACCATTGTCTCGTTTTACAGTATATATTTTAAATTATAATTTTTATAGATACAGTAGAATGGAGCCATGAAAAAATTCTCTTGTTAATTGAAATATATAGAGAATACCGAAAAGATTTTGAAAAAACTACAAAAAGGAATATTGTGTGGAACAAGATTGCTCTTGATATGAAAAAAAAGTATACATCCTGTTCTGTAACAGGTCCAGCATGTTCTTTAAAAATAAGTGGCCTTAAAAGGACGTATAAGAAAATAAAAGACCATAATAATATTTCAGGAAATGATCCAAAATCATGGGCATATTTTGATGTAAGTAAATAGTTTTAAAATCATTTCTTTAATAATTTAATAAAATGTTAAGATTTTGGATGAAATGTTTTCTGCCAAAACTTGGATAACACCCAAAGCAACTGCGTCTGAAAGTGGTCCAAGTACCTCAAAATGTGGACCAATTAGTTCAAAAAGTGATCCAAGCACTTCAAAAGAATGTAAATATAAATAGATGAATATTTTATATATTACCTACCTATACATTTTGTAAATTCTAGCTCGAACAAAATTAAGGGACACAGTTTTGGAAGATTTTATAAAAAGGACAGAAGATTATAGGAAGGAAAAATTGCGTTTTAAAGAAGAAAAAGAAGCTGAAAAAAGAAAACGTCATGAAGAAAAACTTGAACTACAAAGACAAATGATTGAAGTCTTTAAAAATCAAAAGAAGTAGTTCCTCTTTGTGATAATTTTTTAATGCTAATTCAGTAGGTATTATTTTGTGATTATGCAGTATTCATTTAAAAAGAGATTATTTTTATTTTCATAAAATGTGAGAATTTTTATTTATGTTACGTTCTTTTAAAATTTATTATTAGTTTAAGATTTTTAATGTCCTGATCGTCCTCATTTTCAGCGATATCTGTCACTTCAATTAGATCATTCATTTCAATGCATATATTGTGCAACACACAACATGCAATAACAAATTCAGGTACCTTAGTAATATCGGTCATTGGTAAACAATGTAGCAATCGCCTAAATCTAGACTTTAAAAGTCCAAACGCCTTCTCAATTACCATTCTAGAAGACGATAAGCAGAAGTTAAAAATTTTTTTGGCGTCTTGATAAATGTCCATTGTTTCGAAAAGGGACTAGTAGATATCGATTCAATGGATAGGCAGCATCTCCAATTAAATGGACTGATATTTGACAGGTGCCGCACGCATAGCCGCGCGAAAAGCGTTCCGACTTATATGCACCATATGCACGTCATACAACTCGGAACGCTGCATATGCATTTGCTGCATATGCGCCGTATGACCAACTCGGAACGCACCCTGTATCTCAATGCTGATAAGTCACCTCTAATGTTATATGACGATCTTTTCATATTAAAACGCGCCACGATGCTCGTGAATAACTCAGCATGATTATTAGTTTCGTTATCAATTCAGGATTTTCTCTTTCTGGTAAAAAGGGAAAGTGCACCTTCAAAATAAAAATAATGTATTTTATAAAAATAAAACAAGTATAAAAAAGTATACCCTGCACCGATTTTAAAACGTTTTTTGATCTCAGCTCTTGTGGTACCCACATCTAAACAATAATAATCCTTACATGATGTATGATCACCAAGTACATGATTTGGATCATTATTTAAGTCTTCTACGAGCTGCGTGGCATCTCCATGCGCATTATCTAAAATTGCTTTTTGGCAATATTTTGCAACTCTTTGATTTTTTGGCCATACAAAAGTTTACGAGCAGCCAAAGAACTTTGTTTTGTATCAGCTTTAATTTTGTAGAGGCGTTTACCATAATTTTTTATGACATGATTGGTACATTCAACTTTTTCCACCTAAGTAAACAAAAAATAATTAATTCTACCCAAACCGCGAGCAAGAGTGGTTGCCAAGCCACAACTCGAATTTCATTGCTTATCTAGATAGGCAATCATGAAAAACGGGTGTTAAATTGAAAATATAAATCGTAAAAGAAGTAACGTAAGAAAAACAAAACTTCAAGACAGATACTAGAGCAGCACTTGAGAAGGGTTGTCAATCCAACTACTTGCGCAACCTTAACTTATCTTTAATCTCAATAGGCAACATATTAAAAACCGAAAGACAAACGTTAAGTAAATTACTACTAGAAAGACTGTATCTAAATATTTCGAACTGCTGCTCCAAAATATCGAGCATAACGCCCGAATTTGAAACATATAAAAGTTTAACATTCTTTGGATCAAAATTGTGTTTGTGAACCCTTAGGTGCAAACCAAAAATTGAATCATCATAAACCTAACAACTAATTACAAACCTTTAAAAATAAATATAATATTAAACTTTAAACAATAATCCTATTGCTATGGAGAGAATTTTCTAAACTTCCATTTATTTTTGAAAGAGTAAATACATCTATTGGATGCATCTGGAATCTTGATATTCATCAATATTGGCAAAATCAAATAGCAATTCCTCCGTAAGTTTAAAAATTCGATTATTCATTAATTCTGTGTATAAATTCAAACTGAAATTAATAGAGATGTTATTACTCATCAATATCAACAGTTCAAGCTTAAACTTAAATTTGAGTTTATGTTTTTACTTAAGTTTTATGTGTTGTACAGGTCAAGTTTTTGGTTTAAACTAAAAAAAAAACTTAAGTGAAGGAAGCGGTGTCACTTAAACCATACATTTTAGATTAAAAGTAATTTTTTACTGGTTAGTTCAATTTAAAAAAAATGGATGTTATTTATGTGATGGACATTATGAATATTATTGATAGCGATTACGAGGAAGTGTTTTTTATTGATAATTTTATGTGACCTAGGACCACCTCCAGTAACTTTGAACTAATACTTTTGATCTGCGTATTTTTTTGTGTCTTTTTTGATATTTTCGTATTTTTTTAATACATTCTGAGTATCGATAAGTACCTACACTCTCCATATTAAATTCATCTTGAATTTTCTTCGAAATTTCTGCTTTTTGTTTCCACAAAACTGTATTTGACTTTTTGCATTCAACGATGTTTTTATATTTTTTTATTAATGATACTAATATCGTAATTTCATTTTCGTTGAAATTTTAAGCCCGTTTTTCTTTTTCCATTTCAAAGAACTAAAGAACTTTTCCTACATTTTACACAAACTTGAACTGTTGATGCATTTGAGTGATGAGGTTATGAAATGAAAAAAAGATCATAGAAACACGAGGGAGAAGAGTAGATCATTAAATTTTGCACCCATTGCTGCCAATACGTACACATTTTCGCTTAGCCAAGTATTTTATTATTTTCAACTGTGCAACACAGAAGCTTACATTTTTAGTTTAAGGTTTAGTCAAACCAAAACTTAAGGGTTAACTGTGCAACTGGCCCTTAGAGTAAGTTTTAAATTCTTC